>NJDC01007319.1:228501-251469 GCA_002245475.1 Calephelis virginiensis
AAACTTTATGATTCCAATATTTACTTAAGCTGGGAAATGTTTATAAGTAACCAAACAAATTTAAAATACAATCCATTTTGAATTTCTACATAATTATTTACAGTTTAAAATAGTTATAACTTTTTATCTATGTGATGTAAACAATCATTGTGTTTGAATTACCTACTTCGTCAAATCCGTACATAATCTGACAGCGACACACCTGTAACATCTACGGTGGTAATTAGTACTTAGCATCTATCCTATGTCTGCTAAGCAGTGTCAGTTAAATCTCCGCTTCAGGTTACAAAGCCTGCGTTATAATAAAGTCGCGCCGCTAGAATCGGCAGTGGCGTCAGTGCCGATTGTAGCGGCACGGCACTATTTATTTATTTTAAACAGAGTAATATCTTTTTAATACAGACAAGTCTATGACGTCGCAAAACTGACGTTTTTGCGCTTATGTGTTTTGACTCTTACGTTGCTGATATATACATATTTACACAAAATACACACGGACTTTACATAAGATACAACACACATACTTATGACAAATATATTACTCAGCTAAAAAGTAATTTAATGAAATCCTACTTTAAAGTAAACTTGTAAAAAGTAGACATAATTTTTTGTTATTTTTCCAGATAAACTGTTTTACGAAACCATTTTACGAAATAGAGTTAAGTAGGTAATTGTTTTATACGGTGGTGAGCGTTAGAAGCTCCGTCACAGTCCTGAGACTATTGCAGTTGCTACCGAATAACTAAGTTGGTAACATACTATCTGCCGCAGCTGACGGACGCCGCTGACAACCGCGACTTACACTGTACACTGAGCCTTATAAACTATCGGACATAAGTCGCGGATGTGACCTTGAGCGTTCGGACGTCCGAAAGATATCTGACGTGCTGGATGTGTGTGTCAGCCGTAAGCGTCCGCGGATGGCATATGCACACTTATCAGTCGCGGCTATAGGTATGTCGCGTCCGTAAGCCACGGCTGTCAATATGTTTCCAGCTTTATTTACTGTATGGTGTGTTAAATCATTGATTTTTTTTTTATTTGAATCTGTTATTAATAATTATATGTTTATAATCCGTTACCAATATTTATATTTATTTGTGTTTAATAGACAAAAATCTTCTTCTTGTTCTTGATAGCTTATATAGCTATTGCTACACAACGTTCAATAGTTAAAAAAGACATGTCCTAATTAAATGTCAACCGGTTACTTGAATCGAGTAAGAAGACAGCCTATAAGTTGGTACGGAGGGGCCAAGTTAAGGTCCAAACAATCTCGACCATACTTATTTGCAAGCCACAAGCAACTTTAAATTGCTCCGACTAATGTATAACGTGCCTGACTTACTACGATGTAGTTTGTACTATGCACTTCATCATCCGGCCAGTGAATTTTCGGAATATGTATTTTAAATACGCAACTTCACTTGTAACTTATTTGAAGTGCATATAAATTGCTATTATGAGAATTAGTTCTTGTTAGCACTACATTTTAAGCACCACAAGCAAATTGCTTAGCCTTAGACATCATTATTTAGATGGATTGGACTGTTCCCCACAACGTCAGCAACAAGAGCAACCTTGACCTTGAGAAGTCTTGTCCACCTAACGACTAGGTCGCTAGGTGGAAAAGACTTCTTCGTCGAGGAGATACATGACGCCATGTCCAAGGGAAATAAGGATTAATTACGTGACTTACGCGAGTCACTCGCGTAGGTCGCTAGGCGGAAAATACTTCTTCGTCGAGGAGATACATGATGCCATGACCAAAGGTAATAAGTATTAATTTTTAAAAAAATATTTGCATTAGAATAGCAAAATTTCAATGAAATAACAAACCTCGATTAATTTACTACAAGGAATAATTCACCAATAAATCTACACAATAATAAACCATTTGTTGTACAGAAGAGGAGGAAAACGGCCAAAGTCACCTAATGGTAAATGAGATGTAGCTTTCAAATTTGAAGGTAGTATGGCCGCTAAAAGCCTAACATTTAGAATATACTTTAATGGAGACACATGCTAGTTAATATCAAAGTATACGTTTAACCCGTTTTTGTGATCCGATCGGGAAAATTTCAGTAACAGGTAATGAAAATTTATCGTTAATCATAATAATTTAATAATTTGAAAACCCGCGTTAACGGGTTAGAAAGGAATTAAAAATTTCGCCACGGGACTTGAATTCTCAGTAGCTCAATTGGTTAGAGCATTCGTCGGCTTGAGACGAAAGGTTACAGGTTCAAATCCTGTCTGGGGCGAAAAAACTTTTCTTTCTTTAAAATTTATAGAAATTTGAAAATTATCATTATTTTATACTTAATATTGTTAAATTAAGGAGAAGTGATTTTATTTAACGTGGTTTTAACACGTGGTTCAGGTAAATATCTCGCTCATACTACATTATTCCAAAAACATAATGAATCGTTATATAAAAAATGCGATATTTATTTTTCTTTTTTAAAACTCATGATCCCTAATATAGCTAATAAGCATCTCTATCATTCACAGTTAACAGTTATAATATCACGGACAGACAGACAGACACACACAGATACGTCAAACTTAAACACCCCTGTCGATCTTCGAAAAAATCGACCTTCAGATAAGATAAAAAAACGTTATTTACGAATGACAGCAAAACGGTATGTGTTAGACATCACACAAGTTTATATACTCTCACAGATATCATAGATGTTACTGGTGCCACGGTATCATTTGGTGAATTCTACCAGCTGACAATAACTCCAGCATGGAACACGACATTGGCAAACATTGACAAATATTAGCTGTAAGAATAGGTGAGACATTACCCGTTGTTGGCAAACTGCTGCACAGCACATAGTTTAGCACATATTTGTAACTGACCGCACATTAAGCATATTTTTCTAGCATATATATATAATTACATAGTCAGATAATTTCAATAGCTAGCGATGTAGTTGTCGCATCCCAACGCTGAGTAAAAACTTATTATAAAAATGATTTTTTTTTCAGTTTTTACTTGCACATTTATACTTTTAGTGTATACTGCCCAAGCAATTATCTATATAATTACTTGGGCAGTATGCAGTCATAAACAACCAGAGTGCTACGCTCTGGTGGCAAGTTAAATGAAAAAGAAGGTTCTTATAGTAAGCTATAATTTTAAATTAGTATCGCGGTTACCTGCTGGGAGAAACAATTTCTTAGAGCAAGTTAAACTTACTAGTTACAACTTTAATATAGTTTCATTAATTAAGTCTTTGCAATTGGTCGATGCTTATTGCAAATTATGTATGAATTAATAATTCCATATTTATGTACAAGCTGTGACCACGACTTCATCCGCATGGAATTTTACAGAAGTCAAAAATATACGTTACTCCTTATTACATCAGCACCGCCTCGTTGGTCGAGTGATTAGCGTACACACCTAAATACACTGACCAACCGCGAGGTTCGGGTTCGATTCCCGACGGAGGCAGGTATTTGTGTGATGAACATTTAGATGTCTGCATTTCGGGGTCTGGGTGCTTATTACATTTATTTTCCTATCTTCTTAAGTATTTTTCTATGTATTAGTATCGTTGACTAACACACATAACACAAGCATATAAATTGCTTACTTTTGGAGTTAGATTCAATTTATGTTACCTATCCAGGAATATTTAATTACATTTATTTATTTAGTTACCTGTCAATGTAAGCCGCGTCAACAGTGGTCAAGCCGATTTAGATATTAGCCGGAATAAACAGATGGATAAACAAAAAATGTAAAAAAAAACAAAACATTTTTTTGGTATGTTGTACCGTATTCGTACCTATGCACGTAGAATAAAACTCATAGACTTATGACTTATAGTATACCAAGCATAAAAACAGTTCTGCATGGGTGAAACCACAGGCAATGTCACTAGCATGAAATACCTACAAAATAATAAATCTACCTCCCCAAATATAACATAGCTCCTAAAAGACTCGAAGCCGCTAATAGCTCAAAGAAGACGAGCCGTTTTAAAACAAATTTTATAAATTCAAATTTGTGCAATGGCTCATAAAGCGCCTGAAGTATAATTTGCTCTGCATATCTGAAAGAACCGTGCCGCTTCGACATACGTGTGTTCAAAGAGCTTAACAAAACACATAAACATTAATATAATGATGGCAAATTACAATAACTTGAAAGAGATGACTTTAATATAAATTCCAAAAATTAAACTTTGTGCAGTAGCTCATAGAGCGTACCTGGTATCTAATTACTATCCTACTAATATTATAAACTAGCTGCTCGCCCCGGCTTCGCACGTTTATGAAATATGCATATAAGTAAATCTTAAATGACTATATCTATTAAAAAAACTTCATCAAAATCCGTTTCGTAGTTTTAAAGATTTAAGCATACAATGGGACATAGGGACAGAGGAAGCGACTTTGTTTTGCACTGTGTAGTGACGCGAAAGTTTATGAAGATGGATAGCTATATATTTTTCTCGCATACAAAAACTACTGAACGGGTTTAGATGAAATTTTATAGTAATATAGTTGAATCAAAAAACTACAATAATTGACTTTTGATAAAGCAGATATACAATACGAATGTAGTGGTACTTGGGGAGACCTAGGTTGATATTCCACAATCAAATCCCACGGGTGTTATCCGAGGGTGGTGTCAAGGGTTTCCGGAACCTGCGGGTTTGTATGAATAGGTGAATGTAGAGGAAGCCTGCAAGATCTACAAGAATCATGAGATTTGGCACTTGATGCTCTCCGCCTACATCATCAGATGTTATAATCTATTTTCAAAGAATAACTTTTATTAAACATATCAGCAAAAACGTGTTAAGATCAACTGTAAAAGAAATAACTACTCGCTAATTATAAAAAAACCGTCTAGACCATATTCAAGTTTGTGCAACTCATAAAGTGTCTTATAATTTGCTCTGCATATTATCATGTAATTGTAAAGGAATGAATATTTATTACAGCAAGATTTTTGTTATAAGTCAGCTAACAGGCACAAAGGCTGGTGGCAAGAAACAATCGTGGCCTGTGGGCACCATATATGTTACTGCGGCCTATCATGCGGCCGAGCAATTCTACCAGCTACCTACATCCATGATATGATAGTCTTTCAGCACTCTACCACCAATGGTCTTGTTGGTGCTGACCTACATTTTAACAACTGCTCGCTTTTTATGATCTCTCTGGCAAAGAGGCAGATGATCTATTATACTTAGCGGTCCCAGACCAACTCGAGGAAAACAATATTTAAAAGGCTGACCAAAGATCATTAAATCAAATGTAAAAGCGATAACTAATAGCCTGTCACTTTAAAAACACTTTTGCACTGAAAATGATAAAAGCATGAAAGTAGGATAAATGCGGTCGAAATGAGAGCGCTACGGAAAATCTGTGGCGTAACGCTCGCTGACTGCATTCGTAACAGTGAGATCAGAAAAATAGTGGTATTGAAAGAAAGTGTTAGTGTTTAAATACGAAAGGGCATGCTCCAATGGTTCGGTCATGTGGAAAAAATGACAGATGAAAGATTGACAATATACAATGCGAATGTGAATAGATGTAGGTACACGGGGAGACCAAGGTTGACATTCCACGATCAGATCACTCGGATATTATCCAAGGGTGGTGTCAAAAGTCTTTTGTATGAAAAGTGTAATGAATGTGAAGGAAGCCAGACAGGTTTGTCAGGATCGTGAGCTCTGGCACTCGACACTCTCTACCTACCCCGTAAGGGACTTGGCGTGAAGACATGTATATATGCGTGTGTGTGTGTGTGTGTGTGTAAATAACAAAATTGATTTAGTTTGGTAGCACACAAAGCACTATAATATAATTTTCTCTACACATCTAAAAGAAGTGTTGCGCTCCGATGTTTGTAAGAGGGTTAAACACAACCACATACAAAAAACTAATTACGAAAGCAATAACTAATTATTTATAAGTTAAGGTGCTGATTTAAAGTTCATAAATTCAAATTTGCGCACTAGCTCGTAAAGTGCTTAATAATTTGCTTTGCATATCTAAAAGAACTTGCTGTTTCTGTATGAGTTTGCTTAGAAGGCTGATTAAAAACACATACATCTCACAAATACTAATCTATATCTATTTCGACACTTAAAAAAATTAATCCCAATTTCGCGTGATCATAGCATCACACCTGAACGGATAGACCGATTTTGCTATTTTTTTGTTGTGTTAGTTTTCGTGAGGAGAAAGATCATGTGAACAAAACAGCTGACAAAATTGCAGAAAAAAATAACACTGTCTGTAAAGCGATACGAAGTCCGCTAGGTTGGCTAGTCGTCAATAAAGTTGATCGACGTTTTGTAGTAATTCTGATATCTTTTATCTGAACAAGTTACATAAATAGTTCTAACCCCAAAAGTAAACAAATTAAGTGCTAGTACTATGGATCTAGTCTAGTATACTAATATGTGTTTATGTTGAACTACTTAATACTGCAATAAATTAAATAAAGTCTGGCCGTCTTATCAATGCTTAAACGCTTCGGCTATATACGTCAAGCTTCGGAAATCCAAATTTTTTAAAAAAATATCTATATAGAGTTGTTATTACACATAATTTACCATTTCGCTTAAATTTAGATTAGGTTAGGCAATTTAAAAATAAAAGTAAAAAGTGTAAAGCCGAAGCGCATAATTGAAATCGTAGTACTGTACTACACTTTAATAAAAAAATATAATGTCAAATTAAACCTTAGAGTACTTTAGTCTCTGTTTATTTATAACAAAAATAAACAAAAGACATCTATGTTCATTAAACAAATTTCTGACAACGTTGGGAATCGAACCACTTAGAATTATAAATCTCTACATATAATTATGTGACTGAAGGGTGCACTGTAAAATACGTTTATGAGGAGGACTGGGTAAAAATACAACATAATCGACTACGAAAGCGAATTGCTAACAACTCCAAGTTTTAAATGAAACTCTTAAACGTAAAAAAGAATAAAGCCTGCAAAAACCGATTCAAACTATGTATTTCATTGGGTACCACGTCGCGATTGGATTATTTTTTGAAAGATAGCAAATGATTCCGAAATGGTTCCACATAAATTTTATCAACACCTTAAGCTTTTGCGTTATACTGAATAGTGCATAAAGTCAAACAAACATACAGTTAATTTGGTATCTCCTCATTTTTCGAGTCGGATAAATAGTACCGACATCCAGCTAAAATTAAAAGAACTTACTCTTAAGTGTACGTAGAATAGAATATAATATAATAACTCCTTATTATGCACCAAAATACATTAAAAAAACTAAAAATAACACTAAAACTAAGGAATACACGAAGGCTGCCTTATAGCCAAAACAGCGATCTCTTTTGATTACGTATTTTGTTACGTTTCTTTCGTAAAGTTTATAAAATGATATAAGTATTGGACACACACATTTTTCACGAATATCTTTTAGAAATATGACTCGATTCTAAACATTTTCAACACTAGGCCCTCTGAGGTAGTAAGTTTTCGCCGTTATTTCTTTAGCAGAGAAATCCCCTCGCACAAGTTTAGTTAGGAATTCCGTACACCTTCGTATCACGCCACATATTTCGTGTAGCTAGAAAATAGGGGAAGATTCCCTTTTCTTGGAACTAAAACTCTTTATCTAACTTATTTATGGAACCAGACGTTATATTGCGGAAATCCAAGAATTATGAACATTCCCAAATTCATTAGAAACCCAAACAAAGATATACTTATTTTGAGTAAGGTCACTAAAATTTAATAAGTAAATGACTTTATCATTAGCGATTATTGATTTAGTTATGTCAAAATAATTGTTATTTCTGATTTCAATTGGCTTCGATACTCGCTTTAGTGAGTGCAAATACGACAACTGAGAAATTGTAAAAAGAGCTACTTAATTAATATTCACATTTTGTGTTACACACATTACACAGTTACCTGTTTTCATAGGTTTTTTAACTTTGAATGGCTGAAAAAAATTTTCACTATCTTTATCAATTTCGTTCTTACATAATAAAACTATATTAAACATTATTAATTAAGACCTATAAAAAGTCTTTCTTGTTCAAAACAAAAATAGAAACTGGAACACAAATGACCCATGGTCTATACACATTATGAAATATATACACCAAGTAATATTGGAAAAACTTGCAGAGCCACAGATAGTTGTAGGGGTCAAGTAAATGATATAACCGCCATTTGCGGACGAAGCCCCACTCTGAATTGCGCTCGGGCACGTTAATGGCCCTAGCAACAGCATTGTGAATATTTTAAAGGACATTCGCCGAAATTACTACAAAAATAATGTCGCTCTGCTTGTACCGAATTACCCGAGAACAGTTTAGAGGCCGGTAATAAATATTCGAGGAATCCTCTTCCTATTACCTTTGTAGATTGCTTTTTAGGATTAAACATTCGCATGGAAATAGGAAAGAATTGTTGAAATGCTTAATTAAATTTCTTATTAACTATTTCTAATGTAAGTAGAATAGGAACTGATTGCAAATTCCTCTGTCTTCTGGAAACATACCAATCATACAGCTAATAGTTATAATAATAGTTAATATTAATTAAAAGGCGTTTATAAATGGCGGAATAATTATCTTCCAACTTACAAAAACATAGTTTGTCTGGGCGTTTTTCCTTTATACCAGCTGTTTAAAAATGGACTCAAGATGAAGGAAAGATTTTAATATTTAACTCTTCGAGTGCGTAGCTGTCAATTTTGCAATAATTTTAAACATTCTTAGAAAAATACTTTTTATCATTAATGTTAATATATTCATTGATTACGATGTTGCATTTATTATAACGAAAGTAATGAATTAATAAAACATAGTTTGAAAACAGAACATCACCAAAAAATTAAACGCTATATAGAGTAAGGCTTCTTCCGATCTGATCTTATGATGTTCCATCAGATACAAGGACCTAACAGAATGATAATGACCAACAGTAACAGTTTTTTTTAGTAGCAGTAAATTAACATACCTACTTCTGTGCCTATTTCACGTGAACGTTTAGTGGAAATGAAAAAATCTATGTGTTCATAAATTTTTTTTAGTTATTTCCACTCTGTTGCTCGTTTAGTTGCTTTTTTATTTTCATTTGACGTTTCTTAGTGCGTACCTTTCTCTTGTAGCAAATATTTCATACCTACGCCATTTTAACATGTATCACTCATTAACAAGGTAGATTTCATCATGAAATTTTTACCTCATGCATTTGTTTTAAAGGTTAAGCCTATTGCAAAAACAGATAAATCTTCAATATCGCACATAAAACCACATAATAGTTATCGATAAGCATTAGTTTGGCAGTAACCTCTATCTACGTTAAAACATAATTTACTCTGAACCCGGAAGAAGCACCGATTCAAAGTGTCAGTTTATCTTGTAAAAGTCAGCAGTAGAAAGACGAAAGGAGGAGTTACGGAGCGCAATAAGTACGTTTCGGATGAGGGAGCCTTAAATAATAAATGAGGTTCAGTGATAGAGGAGCACACAGGCGTCCGCCGCAGTCGACGGAATATTGCCCCATTTCGCCTGCGCTCGCAGCGTGCAGACAGCGTGCTACGTGCGCCGCATAATGCAACGTTCCGTGCAAAATTCACAACTACCCTACGGTAAAATTTACTGCGTACATCTCATTTGCTCTTGTTTGAGTTCGCGATTTGAAAAGTACAGTGTTCCTTATGTCAGGGTGTGTTTTAACAGACTCTAAAAGAGGAGGTTCACTATTCGATTGTATTTTTTTTGTACTTTTGTTAAGTGATTATACAGCCAATAACAAACCAACGTTTTAGAAAATGGGAACTATGAATTAATAACAGTCAGCCGATCACAGATTTTCACAACTAGATCAAAATACGTATAAAAGCTGTAACACCAAAAACGAACAACTTATTTAAGATAATTACTAAATGAAAAGAATATGTCATGCATTTTTAAGTACATAATAAGTAACAAAGAAAAACATGTTGCATAGTAATCACTTTGCCGATTCAACGTTAGTATAAAATAAGTCCAAATCAACTCCAGATTTTATCAAATAATTAAATTGATTGCTCGTACGCCACATAGGTAAATGTTAAAAATATATGTCACCAATCACAAAAATTATGGTCCTATATTAATTTTGCGACAATCTCGAAATCATATCTTTAAAAAAATAGAAATTGCGACGTGGTACCTAATAAAATAGTTGAAGACGGTTTTTGCAGTTTCACTGCGTTCAATTATTGAATATGTAGAACAAAGAGATTGTACCTATAAATAAAAATTGGAGACCTTTCTTTGTAAAGAATTTAGTATATTTTATATATAGGTAAAAAGTATACGTAGCCGGATTATTTATTAATTAAAATTATAAGGAGCGCTAAGATATATAAAGGATTCAGACGCCTCTATGTTAAGAACGAAGTTCTTTTCGCGCTGTACCAAGCACTGCAGAGATAGGAAAGAGACCGAAAAAAGCGTAAAGTCTTCTTCTTGACTCTTCGTGCATCGTACTTCGGTTCAATCCATCTATAGACCCACATCGACATAAGCCCAGGCAATTTTTGTTTGAAGTAACAAGCATTTTTTATTAATGGTAAGTATCCCGGAACCAAGAGCGTCACCAGCCGACGGCTTAGATAGGGGCAAGTTGATACGGAGATTGAGAAAAATATACATTGTAGGTTCAATCGGGAGCCTCGTGCCCTTGATTTTATGACTTGCCTTGCATTTCGCTCCAAATAGTAGCAAACTAGTAGAAAAGAATAATCGATCAAGTCAAGTTCAAGACATAAGATTTTTAGCTCCATCATTTTTTTATAGAATCTGTAGGGGAGGGCAGCTGCCCCTCTTGCCCCCCTTGGCGACGCCCTTGCCCGGAACTACCAGTTTCTCTATCTCTACTCGTGTGAACAGGGGCGAGTCCATACTCATAAACCTACGCTATTTTCTGTTTTAAGTAACGGCAATAAATTTTAAATGGTAAGTATCCCGGAACTAGTAGTTTATCAATTATCTATTCGTAAGAAGATTATCGTGTTTATAAAGTCTCCAGCATTTCATAAAAACTGTTAACTTTGATAGCTAACTTCAAGTTTAATATCCCAGATCGGAACTGTTTCAAGTTGGGATATTGAAATATCTTATGCATTTCGCAAAGTATAAAAGTTTTACACGTGCGCCGTGTGCCGGGTACGCGTCGTATGCGAATACGAAGTCACCTTTAGCTTCGGAGATATTAAATAAACATTTTAGTTGCTATTTGGCTATTCTCTATGAATTTATTTATCAGTATGAACATATTTCTGTATAAATAACTTCAACGACTTGTCTATCGATTCTAGTTTTGTACCAGTCATTTGCACGACCTCGGGTTAGCATTTAATTCTGAGTTAGCTTCTAAATAGGGTTAAATCACTTTATAATTGACGGTTTAGCTAATCTTAAATCTTACCCAAGAACATGGGAGCAGCCCTAAGCTATTTTACAAATGAAATAACTACTGTCACACGGTGGACTATACATTATAACATTGTATAATAGGGCACTAGTTGTCACCAGATTATGCTACTGTGGAGTTGTATCTATACTTGTCTAGCAATTTTTACTAAATATCTATACATCCTTAACTTTTCATGTTTATGATATTAGTGGGATTTATTATCTCTTATAGCATTTTAATATTTTACAGTAACTACAGCAAATGACAAGGGTTGGAGTCTGGTATCTTATGCGTTTTGCATTATTCCGTTTACCCTAATCTACCATCCAAACGGACACACAATGGCGGGAACCGAAAAGTAAAATAGGCAACTAGCCGAATGCGTCCTTTAAGTATTGTATCGACACCGCAGTCTCTGTCAATCCATCTGATAAATCTCAAGGCCAAAGCAACAAACATGGAAATTCCAGATCAAATAATCAGGCTAGGTTATAAAGTCAAAACTAAAATTAGACTGCCTACTGCTAAATATTTTGTGGCTCTAAAATAGTCTAAACTTGTGGACTTTCTGAAGTTTTCAGTTTAAGATCGAGAGAGTCTCGTGGTTCGAAGATACATTCACAGATATTTCGTATAAACATGTTGATAAACATGGTGGAATTGAAAATTGTGGACAAGTAATTTGCAATGGATATTGGATATCCGAATACCTTGATACATTTGCAGACTCTATTAACAAGTGAAGGTAACAATTTTTATTCAAATTACTACCTTCAATTATATTGGCTTTTACTATGTCTTACATATTTTCCCCTTGTTGATCAGGGCCCTTTGTAACATAGACCATTTGCCTCCATGGCTGACAGCTGATAAAGAAATAAAATGAAATACATCTGAGAAATATATGTAACACTAAGCTTGTTGTTTCTGTGGTCTAGCGGTCCAGGTGTTGGACTTGACTTCATGAAGTCCCGGGTATGATTCCCGGGTAGGACAACAAAAAGAAAATATGGTTTTTCCAATTTTCTAATAAAAAATTGCTTTGCCCGGGATTGGACATGTGGGGTTGGCGATAGGCTTGCCACCCATCACATCGTAGGACTTAGTGTCTTTGGCTAGTCGTGGGTGCACTGATTGTGCCTGTGCCTACCCCTTCGGGGATATGGGTGTGAAGATACAAAGTTGTATAGTACTATACTATTTAAATTATGCGCTTCCGGTTTACACTTTTTACACTTTATACTTCTATTTTTAAATTGGCTGACCTAATCTAAATTATAGCGAAATTATTAATTACGTGTAGTTACAACTCTATATCGATATCTTTAAAATACATTCGGATTTCCGAAGCTTGATGTATATAATCAAACCGCATAATTTAAATAGTACTACTGTATCTTGATACATTTGCAGACTCTTTTAACAAGTGAAGGTAAACATTTCTATTCAAATTACTACCTTCGCTTATACTGGTTTTTGCAATGTTTTACATGTTTTCCTCTTATTGATCCGGGCCCTTTGTAACATAGACCATTTGCCTCCATGGCTAACAGCTGGTAAATAAATAAAATGAAATATATCTGCAAAATATGTGTAATACCTACTAAGCTTGGTGCTTTTGTGGTCTAGCGGTCGAGGTGAAGGACTTGACTTCATGAGGTCCCGGGTTCGATTCCCGGGTAGGGCAACAAAAAGAAAATGTGGTTTTTAACATTTTCTAATAAAAAAAAATATGCGGGATTGGATGTGTGCCTGGTTGGCGATAGGATTGCCTCCTATCACATTGTAGGACTTCGTGTCTTCGGCTAATCGTGGATACGGGCGTGAAGATATTTGGTGTGCAAATATTTTAATATTCATTTATTTAATATTAATTTATTACATACTTTTATTTTTAAGAAAATTATTTATATTTAGATATAACCAGTTTCTTTATTTGTTACAAAACATTTTAAAACTATAATTTTACCCTATCTACCGTAAAACACCTCTTTCAAATATAGCCATTTAGGAGAAAAAACGATAAAACAAACTCCTCGATTAGGACCTTAACCTATCTGCCCCGTAACAGGCGAACGCAGGTTAGTAGGTTAAAATATGTAGGTCGTTATCATCAATACCTGTCAAGGTGATAGAATTTCGTATGATAGCTTCCTCGGGTAAGGAATTCCTGAATCTTGCCATAGGAGTATAGGGTTGTTGGTACACTCGCACATTAGACTGAACACCTCAGCCACAGGACTGTGATGTACCTCATATTATGGTGTCAACAATCTACGATAAAATCTGTTCTAACGTATTAACTACTTAATATTACGTTTTATCAATATCTTACGTCTAGCTATACGTAGCTTAGTCGGCAGCTTCTTATTAACGTGCATAAATATCTGCGCCTTCTCCCTCTAATTTACTACCGAAGCGAGACGACGGTACAAACAAATCAACCTGGCCGTATACAAATAGAGATAAGCAATCGTGATGGTTCTGTTTTTATGTACAGCCTATATGCAGGCAAAACTTTGTTAAATATTTGTGTCTATTTTGTAAAGGAGCCCGGACCAACACGGGGATAGCCCGAGTTGAGTAAAACTAGTTTAAAAAAATCAACAAATCTGACAAAATAATTTAATAATTCGCTAGTACTTAGTTCAGTAGTGCATAATATAATGATATAATATCCTCTTCCAATTTCAAATTTGCATGCAATCTATATTCAAAAGTAACCCTACTGACTCCCGCTGAGTTTCTTTCGCCGGATCTTCTCAATACCCCGTTTCGATCCCGTGGTAGTTTAAAAAAATGTCGACGCACACAAATACCACTTTATATATATAATAAAGATTTTTCTTATTCTGATTCTGACTACCTATCATCAACAAATAATAACCAATTGGCTAGTTTGGGTTGTCACAAGTGCCTTTGGTACTTTGATGGTCTACCTATGTGAAATGAACGATATTATATTCTGATTCTATCCGAGAGACTAGAAACGCTTTCACATTTTTGTTTTTATTCATAATTAAATTACAAAAAAAAACACGAAAATATCTATCAAACCCTTATAAAATTCTAGCCCACTTATGTTTCCACGATAAAGGTGCGTATCGTACCTACTATCTATAACGTATTTTAAACTTCGAGCATTTAGAATTTTATTGTACCTATCCAACGTTGGCAACTCTACTAAATAAATCGGTAGGTATCTATATAAAGGTAGGAGGTCTAGGTCCTATTATTCATAAAGAGATAAGTATTTTACCTACGTTTTTGCTAGTCATTTTAACCTATCTGGCAGTAATCTAAGCAGTTACAGGCTAACTTACAGCTTAGCCTATTAACCTACCTAGGTACCTAATACCTAAGTGTTGATCAAAGTTAAGATCTCTCACTAGGAGCACTCTACTGCTATCGGGATAAAAGTGGTCAACTCAAAGGTGGCTCATGTACCTGCAAAATAGGTATGTCTACTAATTTCGTTTCTAAATTATTATAATGAAAACAATTAAATATAAAATTTTGTACAAAAATTTTAATTTTAAAGGCCAACTTAATTAGACCAAACGTGTTTTGAAATCTTAATATGTATCACTGTCCTTTCTAAAACAATTAAAACATACTCCTGTGTAAAGAAACCACTGTAGAATAAATTATGCATTATACCTACCTACTTAATTTCAAGTTTAACTTAATTTACGTTTATCCCCATCATAAACAAAACTCACGTTTGGGGAGAATATTTTACCTAATTCTCAGTCAGATACAAAAACCTTACGCATTGATACTTAACTACGTCGTACATTTACATTAAAATAAAATTCTCCAGTGCGATAAATACGTATTTTATTTGCGTAAAACATTTTACCGAGAGTGAAACAAACTTGCCATAGTATTTTACTAGATTTTATTATCTGGAACGGGTAATTTTCTCTGTACAAATACTCTCCTCTGTTCAGTCGAGGACCCTAGCGCGCGCTAAATTTGAATTCATGTTACGAACAAGCAACATAAACCAATTACGAAGCAGAGCCAATAGCGGACAGAGGCACAAGAGAATCGATAATTCACAATATGCCCGCTAGAGAGCAACACCATCGCAGCCGGTGCGCGCCCACACTACGCCTCCACGCTGCGCATATACAATACGGACCTTGTACTCACGTGCAAAAATTAAATATTAAGTTTAAATTATTGTAACTATTCGTATTTCAGATTTTGATTTTCAATAATACTCAATAATCAAAATATATTGCTCAAACACTAACCATTTTTCTAACATGTCAAAAACTAAGTTAAACGCATTGATTAATTTATTCTATTTGAAGATAAGTAGTATACAAATTCAAATACAAGGTTAAGCGTTAGTTTCATTGTTATAACAATAGTTTAAAAATAATGTGAGTGTTGAATCACATTATGAATCACCTTTAGAGAACTATAAAATTGATTCCTACACATATTTATATGAATTCTCGACAAAGCGTTGGAAAAAAATCTTGAACCAATTGTTGGACTTGTAAACATTCATTAATTAAGTTTTGTTGTATTCAAAAATTTTACTATAAGTAAATTTGTATAATTTTAATCGAAACTTTTTTTTATTTCCATTCTTTTATTTTACAAATGAATTAAATAGTACGAGCATTGAATAAACTATTCTATATCATGAAATTCAATACCTTTAACTTGTAAGTTTCTTTTGTAATTATACTCGTCTGCGGGTAATTGATTACCTGTCAATTTGTTGTTTAATGATATGACCTTTAGGTCGAATTATAATGTAAAATTTAAAATTACTTATAAACATTTTAAGAAGTTAAAAATAAATTATTAAGTAAATATGTATGTAACAAAAAACATTTAAAAATTGACATTTGTCTACTTCAAAGTCAAAATCGCGTGACATTTGCGTTCTTACAAAGTCATGCCAAGCATGCGCGTGTAGTCAGCTGCTGCTTAGCTTGCCGTTTCGTACCGCGCTTCTTGCCCGCTTTCAATGTTTTCTGTTTTATTTTGTTATTTCTGTGATGTAAACTAATTTTTTAACTAAAATTTGTATTAATCGTTATTGTGAAAGATATTGTGCGAATCAATAGTGGTGCTAGCATCCAGATAACCAGAGTAACAAGGTAAACGCCTTAATATTTTTGTTTGTTGAGAACATAACCTCTCTATCACAAAACACTGTGCATATTTTGACTTGTAATTGTATTATTGTGAGCAAATGAAGCAAGGGAACAGCTGTTAAGTGTAAATAACTGTACTACAAACGATTTCTATTTAGTGTTATTATTAAAGCGGGAAATAAGTAAAACAATGTATTGCATTGTTGTACAATGTTATTAGGCGTCGTAATCAAATGATAAATGGATAAATATGTTTTTGTATTACATTTAGAAGACATTTTACAAAATGTGTACCTGGATTTTCGTTGTTTTATACCTTCTAAATCAAAATATTGCTCTTTTGTTGACAAAATACAGTGACAAGTAATAATGCTCGCTTCTTGCGCATGTAACAATGACGTACCTATGTTTCACGTAAAAATTGAAATTCCCAAGTCATTAGACTGTTACATTTTTTTAAATTTCAAGTTGAAGATTTGCCACTCACTAAAGATAGATATTTGCTTATGTTTTCTGCCATAATAAATTACTATTTGACGGAAATTATGCAATTTTCAGAAAAATAAAACCAATAAAGTTAGGTACTAAGTGGTGCATAAAATTAACTAAACCCTTATCGCTCTTTTTGTCGTGGGGTTCGAGTCATCGACCAACTGCGTGATTCGGGTTTGATATTTTGACAAGAGTAGACATTTGAGTGATGAAAATAATATAATTTGAGGTATTATAATATATTTCTGGGTCTTTTCGTATTGTGTTTATTCAGAATTTCCATAATGTTTATCTACCTGTTGACTATAAGCCATCTAGGTTGAAATTTTACGGCTAAATTGCTTGGGTACCTAGGTATTAGGTACCTATCTGAAGATGATGTGTGTGTGACCAGTGTGTTTGTATGAAAAGAGTAACGTGATTATACTAGTCTATGGAAATCGTGACATCTGGCACTCGAACTCGATATTCTCTGCCTACACATAATGGTAAGAAAGTTCCTAGGTACCGATTTGTCTATTAGCATTAATAGCACAACCATTACCATGAGTTAAAATAGATACGTTCGGCAATAATTGACGTATTAAAATCTATTAGTGGTCGCCTGTTGGTCGAAATTCGACCATAATACATTTTTATATCTTGTTGATAAGAACGCCATCTTCATTTCTCAAGACCAACTAGGTACTTTGTTTCCAAACTTTTTAGTGCGTCATTTGTGATCTTTTATCGTTATCAATATATTTGTTTGTGTGTGTCAAATGCATGGTAGTGTGGGTAATGTTTTATTTATTGATTTACATTTACTTTATAAGCATTATTATTGAAAAATATTGGCGTTCTGCACTTCTCGTACACATGAAGTAAAAGTGTGCAAAATTTTTATTTTCCTGCGTCCGCTCAATTTTCGTAAAAAGGGGTCCAGATAACGCTTTGAAACTTAGTAAATAGATGTATTCTGTGAACTGCATTAATTTTGAGGGTTTCCTCATATTTAGAACTTAAACTCATTTTTTTTTATCAAATGTAGGTAGATATCTATGGATAGATCTTTAAAAATTATATAAAAAAAATAATAAGATTTCTTTTATATTTTTTATTAAGTTTAATAATTTGTGTGAGAGACACTTCCAAAGTGGTAAAATGTGTAAATGTGTTTTCTATTAGAATTTATGAATCTGTGTGGTTTTGCAGCGGAATTAATTTCGTTCCGGTTTTAAGAAACTGAATTCCGCGATGTGATTCCGAACGTATGTGGTCGACTTAACACTTACAATGCTTCTATGCTTCTCCTTAGCTAAATTCTAATTTTTGGTTATAGTCATGGCTTTTATCACTTGGACCTCCCATTAATTAGATTATGAGATTACGTTACATTTATAAAACAAATTCTAACCTGAAGTCCAAATTTCACAATCTAAATGACATTTTCACGTGAATTTTATTTTTAGCAATAAAATATTTAATACTTCAAGTATGATAAAGTAAAGCTTTAATGTGACTTTTTTATATGACACTTTTGATTCTTTTTTACATATATAAAAGAGGAAAACGAGCAAGTGAGTCGCCTAATGGCAGGTATCACTGCCGCCCACGGATATCCGCAAAACGTATCATAAATGTTCTTAACCTTTAAAGAATAAAAAAACTCCCCAAAGTTTTCTGGATTGTATGAATAAACACGTAATTTTGATATACTACGGGTTATTTACCCGCGACTTTGTCAATTTTATACAAATCGTCGATTTTTATACACTTTCATTCATCCTTTGTTGATTTTTGAATTTTTTTAGCTTTAGAAACTCGGGTCTTTAGCTTCACTGTAAACGAGCAACCGACAGAAAGAACGCAAGATTTTCACATTTATAATATTAGTATGGATGGTATGGATTTTTTAAATCTAATAGATTGGACTCGTTTATCTTTGTTTTGCGTAAACGATTAAACGCAACTGGTCATTCCAGAGTTCGATTCTTGTCAAGGTGATGCATTTGTACTTCAAGATCTAGGTGCTTATAAAAGTAGTTAAAAGATTTTTACGTATGCCCTGGAACGTATAAGTTTTGTTGCCTAACACTCTGACAAACAGAATTCGTATTTAAATTAAGATCGATATCTTATCCAAAAAAAAGTAAATAAAAAATAGATAATATTTAAATAAAATATATTTTGTCCATATATATTTATTTATTACACACATAAAGTATGCGATAGAATTAGCGTTACTTGTTTTATAGAAAATACTAAAAGGATTTTAATAAAAAAATTAATGTATATATTTCATATCAGCAACATATACTTTAACCTCGGATAAAATTCCAGTTCTTTTTTTATTCTCAATCAGGAGTAGAAAAATAATTAGTATTATTATTTGTGTAATATGTCAATTGATATTTGTTTATTATATATAAGCTGTTGCGTACTCCTTCGCCCGCGTTTACGAACCCATAGTATCGGGATTAAAAGTAGCCTATTTGTTAATCCAGGTCACAATCTATTTGTGTTCTAAACTTCAGACAAATCCGTTCAGCCTGTCGAGCATGAAAGAGTAACAAACATACAAACTTTCGCATTTATATTAGTAATAGAATAACACAGGCCCAGCTTCTGGTGAAATCAAAACATATTTATATGCAAGGACCAATATATAGCACCCGATACTCTCTGTCTACCCCACAATTAATCATTACTTATATAATGTATGTAATGATTAATTGAAAATTTTGTGATGGCTCTTGTTGGTTCCACAGTGAACTGTGACTATGAAAATAGCAGGTTATGGCATTAACTATTAACATATTAAAGCTCGCTGATATTTAGCTACACAAGCTGTGCGCAATATATTTTGTACTTTATGGTGAACGTTCGCGGTAATCCGGAAATGTCCTATCCGGATGGGTGTACTACGGTATTACGAACTCGATAGCGCATCAGATCTATTTCGAATGTCTGATAAACGTAGTAAAACTGCAAAAAACCGACTCCAACTATTTTATTCGATACCGACACGATTTGATAGTTCTTTTTTCGAAAGATGGCTAATGATTCCAAGATGATCATCGTCAACATAAACAAAAATGGATGCAATATTAACTATAACTCAAAATCACTAGTCAGATCATGATCAAATTAATACGGAACAAAAATCATGACCTTTTTTTTAAAAAAAAGCAACAAAATTGGTTCTAAATTGGCCAAGTAACCCCGTAAAAAACACAAAAAATAAAACAAAACTGCAGTCGAGTTGAGAACCCTCTCTGTTTTGGAGTCGGATATAAAAGCGTAGCTAGATATTCTTACATTTTGTAAAAAATCTGTCATACCGGCGTGAGACTATTAGTATGTCTGGGCATCTATTAATTACATGATTCCTTCAAGTCAGGGAGGGGTTGAGCCTAATCTCATCTATTTTTATTATTTGTAACCCCCTATTGTAAAACTTGCTAGAATATAATATTAATTTCAGTTTTCACTAAAATATAACCATGTGCAAATGTGTAATCATAATGAGATTTTGCGAAAGCTCACCTCACTATGATTTTGGTATACTTTTCCAGCGATCTGGAAATCCTGAAATAATAGGCCTTAATTAAAAACTAAGCATTAAGGGAAATCTAAACATTTAGGTAAATCTAAACATTTAGGTAAATCTAAGCATTTAGGTAAATTTAAACATTTAGGTAAATCTAAACATATAGAAAAATCTAAACATTTAAACATTTAGAAAAAACTAAACATTTAGAAAAATCTAAACATTTATAAAATTCTAACGTGAGACTAAGGATTGGAGAATTGCTCCAATTCTTACATCTCGGCGTATCAGTGTCGGAAATTGGCTAAAAATGGCTCACATAAGTAGCTGACGTTTGTAGCGTAAGCAGTAAATTCTTAACAGGTTTGTATAAACTTCAAAGCCACGTACTATGTCTAAGACTACTCCGTCACAAATCTTATGATTAGTAATTAGAATCACAACACAAAGCTAATCTGTTGCAAACATTCGATTTAATAAAGTAGGGTGGATTTAGCTTGAGGTTAAATTTGTAGGATTAAGGATGTGACGACCCCATTGTCTGATAACCGTCTTATTTTATCGCGCCATTATTTTAGTGTTCCGGTTTGAGGGGCAAAGTAGTAGGCAAATTTACTTTGTAATAGGCACATCTTAGCCTCAGGTTGCCAACGAATCTAAATTTATGGTATCTTTATGCTATGTGTGTTTTTTATCGTCACAATATACATCTGTTTGTTGCTCTTGCTATGCTATATATGTTCTGGATAAGTAGACGGAAAAAAAATTTCTTGAACACAAATTCATTAACGGTCGATTTATGCTACCGATAATGTTTTTTACATACACTCATATAAACTTGTATACGCTCACACACATACACACACACTCACATAGTCAGTCAGACAGGCATACCCACATACACACGAGACAAACACGGTTTGATTTTGGCTGCCAATATTTTTGACATACAAACTCCCTAAACACGCATATACACACACTCAGATAGTCAGACACAGAGACATACATATACACACACAGAGAGAGATACAAACGCACCCACACATTCTGTCAAGGATTAAAAGTACCTACAGAAAACGTTCACCAATATAAACCGTTTCCATAAAAACTGGTTGTAATACGTTTTCATGAAAGAAGTCGATATCAACAACAAGTCCCTAATTTTACACCATTTATTAATCAACAAACTATGTTACCTGTTGGGTATATTCTACTTTTTAAAAGTATACAATTTAGTAGTGTTCTTCAGATGCGTATAATACAGTCCGAGGATGTATTGATTTTCATTAGATGTTGCGTCATTAGTCCTATAGCTAGTGGAACAGCAATCTGGATATTGAATCAAGCTAGCTGTCATGAGTAAAAGGTCATCAGATTGAAACTGCTGTTTTGGGTGATGATGCTGTATTTTTCATACTCCTACCATAGATGCGATAACAAAACAACCCTTTTTTGCTGTTTTGGTGAGCCCCAGGGCTGAGTTTTTTGTAGCTGCCATCGTGACCATGGCATGATGGAAGAGTACAGTTACTTGTCCGAAGTATAGCTCTTTACTTTTGTGTTTCAGTTTGGAATGTTGGGTAAGTAACTCAAAATGTTTATCATAGTAGATGTAAACTTATAAAAGTACCCGTAAGTTAAAAATTATGATAGGTACCGTTATAACTTGTACCAACTTACGTTCTGCTCGTACAACTTACCAATTCGTCACAAAAATATGTTATCTGCCTGTTTATCCACAAGTTGTAGCTTGAAGATGTAAAATAGTAATAATGTAATGTTTTACCCCGTGTTACTACCGTTTACCGTTTGTTTTACCGTGTTACTGGATTTACTGTGTGTAACGGAAACTAAGCGAAAAGGTAGTGATACTTTTGATCTCCCCGGTGGCAGGTTGGCTCTTTGGTCTGGTGTACCACAGAGCGATCACGCCAGCGCTGGGGTAGGTATCATTTTATCGTCTCGCTTAGCCTTAGGCCTGAAAAAGTATGGTTTGATTGGTCCGAGACTGCTCTGGGTCCGTATTAAACTAGGAGTCACGCGAGTTTTTGTGGTAGCAACCGATGCTCCGGCCAACTCGTCGGTGACTCATGACCTGGAATGTTTTGGGATTCTGTAAGGGATGTTCTGGATATGGTTGAAGGAAATGAAAAAGTGATTATGTGTGGTGATTTGAATGCTTGAGTGGGGACGCGACGGGACGGTTACGAGGCCGTTCTTGGACCCTATGGTGATAAGAGAGTGAATGATGCTGGTAAGCATATTGTAGATTTATGTGTGGAAAATAATCTTCTTGTGTCTAACACAATGTTTCAGCATAAGAACATACATATGTATACATGGAGAAGGAATGATCAAATGAGTATGATAGATTTGAT
>NJDC01007321.1:5714-19113 GCA_002245475.1 Calephelis virginiensis
AATCACGTTGTATATAAAATATTTTAAGGGATTTGAAGACAAATGAATAAAGTATATGGATTATCTGATGGTAAATTTTACATGTCGTCTTTGGACATAAAGATGCCGTGATGTTTTTAATCTTAGGCTGTGAGGCAAAACTTTTAACTTGAGTAAGTCTACCCTTCTCTTCTAAACTCAATAGTAGCGGTCGGTAACCTCAGGGAGGATTTGGTATAGCAATGGGACTTGTCCAGGTAATCCGTCACGAAGCTCTACACTCAGTCTAGGTCACCAGGTTATAAAGCAGTCGAGATTTGCATCCTGCTAAATGCTTGGCAGGAAAGCAATTGATCTGCATTGTTCTAATGAGCGTGGCATTATACAGGGATCAATAAATGATTGCATTGAAACAAAATTACAAAGATGCAAATTTGCGCTTCCAAAAAAAATTCCAGAATATTTGTCCCAAAAATTATAAAGATATTTTGTGAAATGAATTTTAAAGAGAATGCTGACATTGTTTGATGTTGATAAAATGCCGAGAAAAATAGACATGAACTCGTTTTTCGTTTACTCAAAGCGTATTTTATGATCATATTATATTTAAAATTAGTCAGGAAATAAAAACAAAGAAAAATCTTTTTTGATAGAATAACACCTCAAAAAACAATTTTGTAGAAATGTAACTAATATATTAATTAAGTAAGTAAGTATCTTCACGCCCATATCCCCGAAGAGGTAGGCAGAGTCACAACCAGGGCACCCACGAATAGCCGACACTAATCCCCACAATGTGATAGGCGGCAAGCCTATCGCCAACCGGGCACATGTCCAATCCCGAGAAATATTTTTGGAAAATTGGAAAACCCAAATATTCTTTTATTGCCCGACCTGGGATTCGTACCCGGGACCTCATGTAGTCAAGTCCAACACCTGAACAGCTAGATCACAAAGGCGATAACTAATATAATTATATGTATGGGTAAGTTTATGTATTTAAGGGATAGGTTAGCGAGCAAGCACACGGGTATCCTAATGGTAATGGTAATGGTATGGGATGTTAGCCCAATTAAGCAAGTTTGCCGGCGACACTACTCTCCGGACCGGAAAATGACAAAGTCATGGCGGCAGGAATAGGTAAGGCGGTGGATACCTACCTGGCAAGTTTGTGCAAAGCATTCGACCACCAGTGAGTTAGGCCCGTTGTTTTTCCGCGATCTACTTATTTTTTTCCAAATTTGGTATGACTGGATGTCTTTTAAAAAATAACTATTCTATTTTTTTTTCAATTTGATATGAATGGATGTCTTTTAAAAAATAATAATCCTTTTAATTTTTTTTCAATTTGATATGAATGGAAGTCTTTAAAAAAATGAATGAAAAAGCTTTTAATGGATGATTAATTAATAAGGGTTAAGGCCCGGCCGCATTGACTTCAAATGACATTTAAACTATCAGTAACTATTTAATGTAACATTCAGAGACGTCAGTTATCTTTCAGTCAGACATTTTCAATACAAAATTGTGGATTAATTATAGATTCTGACTAATTGAAGTCTCTGAGTGCGGCCGCTAGTCACAATATTAACAACATGTCTAGAATTTTCGTTTTATTAATGTTAAAACCTTGATTTATAGTTTTAGTTTTATTAATCAATTGTTTTAATTTCAATGCTACTTATAAGATAGCTAATGAAATTGGCTTTTGGGCTTATTACAGAACTAATTAAAAACTTAATCTATCTCTGAATATTACGTATTTAAGATGAACATTTTGAGAAAGTGGTAGTCATTTCTCCAAAGGCAGTGAAGATATTGCTAAAATAACACGCCTTTGATGTTACGTCATTTAAAAGCAAATATTTCTCATAACTGTTGTTTACTATTTAAGACGATTTAAATTAGTCTTACTTCGTACTGCACGCATTTATAAAACAAATAAAAGCAGCTCAATGAATTTATTGGTGCAATGCCATTTTAGTTT
Source organism: Calephelis virginiensis (assembly GCA_002245475.1). Lineage (NCBI taxonomy): Eukaryota > Metazoa > Arthropoda > Insecta > Lepidoptera > Riodinidae > Calephelis > Calephelis virginiensis. Next base: position 7,681 of record NJDC01007321.1, read on the forward strand.
TGGATGTTCGCTCTCTTGAGAACCTACCTGCTATCCGACCGTCAGTCGCTAAGTTTACCGGTTATCTGTATCATCATCTACACAGGAATGTGACAATGCAGATCGCATTATGTATGAATTGGTAAAACGTTGGTACCAATCCTTACGAGTTGAAGCAAAACTATAGGTTAATTTTTACATTAATGTTAATTAATCGCAGTAAATGTGTTACACTATACCTACTACCTGTACTGTGTTGAGTGCCCATACTAGTACCACTTAAACCAATAACATTTGGAACCATTTCGTAGGTATAGATAAATAAATAAATATCTTAAGACAAGCTACACAAATTGAATCTAACCCCAAAGTAAGCAAATTATATGCTTGTGTTATGGGTGTTAGTCAACGATACGAATACATAGAAATACTTAAATATATACCAGAATAAATTTAATAAACACCCAGACCCGGAAAATCCAGACATCTAAATGTTCACCACACAAAGATATGTACAAGATACTATTTTTTAAAAAACTTTCTACTATTCCAGAAAGGTAATCTATACGGTCTCTGCTTTTTGAACAATTTGCTTTGGCCAGAAATACCCACATAGGTACGTACATATTGATATCAGACCTCGATATCAAAACTCTAACTTCTAATTATGACAAAAAATTTAGCCAATAGTGAACACTACAACAATGGTTAGAAATGATTTAAACTCAGTGTAATTTTAACTATTTTAAAGTGGTACCTATCTGAAAATTCAAAGAAAAGACATTGATATTAAAATAAATACATAGGTACCTACATAATTAAAGAAGGATTGGACAATACAATGTAACAAATGATTTGCTTATCCTTCATGTGTCTACCACTTAACAACAAAGAAAACAAATATATTGTACAAATTGATCTTTGTATTTTTTTTAACTTTGTACATTAAATGTGCCAATTATATGTTTGTGTTAGGGGTGCTTTATGATTACCTGAGTGACAAATATTTCTATACAAACAAGATGTAGATTAGATTATAATATATAAAACTGTATTACGTTATGTTTACTATTTTATAACAATAACATAGTAAATACTATTTTTTTTAAGAATTTATGTTACTAATTTGAACTTGTGTTGTTAATTTTTAATTTGTTATGCATTAAATTCCGATTTTAAGTCTAAGAATGCTTTTGAAGAGAAGTAATGATTTTTGTACGTCAGTGAATTGGCAACATAGGAAGAAGTGCCTGTATTTTTTACATCATACCTATGTGGGTGACATTTTTACAAAATAAATAAGTTTGAAGTGTTAAGTAACTATACTAATAGAAATACTTAAATACACACCAATATACATTTAATAAACACCCACGCAAACACCAGACTCGGAAACACAGACATATAGACTCGCAAATTCAATATGTAACATAGGTAGGTATGTCTGACCAACTGACGGACAATTCGTCGGGAATCAAACCCGAACTTCGCGGTTGATGGGTCTAGTTTGGCGTATAGAGCTTAAATATAATCACTTGGCCAACGAAGCGTTCAAATGCAAACACAAAACGGAAATAAAACAAAAAAAATTAAAGCTATTATTAAAGATCTGTTTCAAAATGTTTGTAATTCGAGAAATAGTACAAATATACAGATAAAGATTATATAAAATAATTCTAGTGTAAAACGTTTCAGCTTAAAGCTCAAAACATTTAAAACGCCGGATTATGTTTAGTTGCCAGGAGGTAGAGCGACGAACGGGGAGTGGGAGGGGGGTATCTCTGCAAACCGGCTGTCGGCCTCGCTCCGGCGCAGGTAATTGACTCCACTGATAGGGTTGCCATAAAAAACAGACTCAGAAGCTGTCTACAAATAGAAATAATTTAGGAACTATTTAATGAGTTCAAGTGTCGCGTAAAATAGTTCCATAATTGAACTAAAAATTAAGAAGCTAAAACGGCTGTGAAGACTGCAGACAGAGGTGCAATTCTCCGTCTGTGATAATGTGTTACAAAAGAGGAGTGGTGATAACACAAAGCGATTTTTTGAAGTTTGTAAGAGATACAAGCAAAGATGCATTCAATTCAAAGAGCTATTGCCATTCCGGCTGTCTCTCTTGCATGCTTCTTTTGTGCTTGGATACGTAGGAAGGTAAGAGCATATGAAGACGTTAGTCTTCTTATTTACTAATATACAAAAATACTTTAATTTGGTATAAGTAAGGAAATGGGAAATTTTAATCCTGGAAAACACCTGCGGAATTGCAACAAAAAATAAAAGATGAGTTTTTCACATAAGGTGGATGTTTTTCCCAGTTCCGGTGACTTAAATTAAGACTTAAGAGTGTCGATGTTTATGGAAAGCCACAAAGTTTCCTTCCTGGTGTCTTTAATATTATGTCAACATAAGGTCTAATCATTTTTCACACCTAAATAGATAAATACCCGAATCTTGCTTAAGATTAGTTTGACAAATCCAAGTTGGTAACCGCCCAATCTAAATCTAAAGCAGGTAATATTTTGTTGCAACTTGCAGTTTGCATTCAGAAAGTGGCAGCCCTATCCACAATACGGCATGGTTAAATTAAGCCATAAACAAGCTAATTTAAACGAACTATAAGTGATGCTTTATTATAATGTCAGCACTATATCATTATAATGGAATTTGTACATGACAAATTAAGACGATGCTACGATAAAGCCGTCTTTTCGAGGTATTATTTTTTTAAGAAATAGGTACAATGAAACAGATGCATAATTTGTACTTGTATTACGGATTAAGATCCAATTTATAATTGTCAATGACACACGTATATATCCTGTCCTTCCAGCATTATTCCAGTATATCATTGGCTAAACTTGGCTGGTAGCGATTTTTAATCACGATAGTCATATTCCGCTCCGGAAGTTGTTGTAGCCGGTAAACTTGCGCATGTTAAGGTGTATATTGTCCACAGTTGTCTCATACTGTCAGAAGACCCGTACGCTTGTTCGATGATTTAACTCTAAAAATATAACTACTATATTTATTAATAGTTACATTTACTATTTATTAATAATACTAGCGGCCCGGTACGTGCTTCGCTACGTATATGATCACATGAATGACATAACACAACAAAACAAATAAGAAAAAAAAAACAACTGAAAAAAGTTTCAATGTGACAGCACAATCCCATCTGAAAATAGTTTCGATTTGACTGAACAACACCCATTAACAAAATGGCGTATCATTATTGAATTCAAACAAAGCCTAAACATTTGGTTTGGATAGGTGAGCCCGTTCTTGAGTTATAAAATTACAACGAAAAGTGGCATTGATTTGTATATAGGTATATAAATGTGTATATATATATACACATGCATAATCTTATTAATATATTATATATTAATAAGATTTTTCTACTTAGGTACTAATCTGTATTTATATCAGTAAAAAAAAATGATATTTATCGCCTCTGTGGTCTAGCGGTCCAGGTATTGTACTTGACTGCATGAGGTCCCGGGTTCGAATGCCGGGTCGGCCAACACAAAGATAAATTGGATTTTTCCAATTTTCTAGTAAAAAAATGTTGGTCGGGATTGGAAATGTGCCCGGTTGGCGATAGGCTTGCCACCTATCACATTGTGGGACTTAGTGTCTTCGGCTAGTCGTGGGTGCCTAGGTTGTACCTCTGCCTACCTCTTCGGGGATATGGCCGTGAAGATACTACTACTACTACTAATGATATTTATTTAATTTATTATTATAACTTCATTACTAAGAAATTTGACTACATTAATTACTAAAAGTAATATGTAGACTTATTCTGTATCTCCCAAAATAAGCTTAATATGTAATCATATATTAAGCTATAATGTGTTGTTTATTAATTCTGTTTGTGAAGATAACAATGTTTAGACAAAATCTTTACAAACGGAAAAGGTCTCAGAAATTTCGTAATAGTTTAAACAGAAACAAAAGTCATTCATAGTAAATTTATGTGACAGTACTTTGCCTGACCTAAATGTTGTATGCTTAACTACTATTTGACTTGATGTTTTTAAACCCAAATTGGTATTAGGTTACAAGATAAAGATATCTCCGATGACGCAGGTACTCTACAAGCTAAACAAATCTGGGACCCTACCGAGAACGCTTATAGTAGTACTTTTTCCATCTTGCTAAATGTTTGCTTTTATAAGCAACTTTAAAAAAACTTTGGTATGCTTCATAAAGTTGTCTTTCTCCGATGACAATTAGTATTATTGAAATAATACTGTTTTAAGAGCTTATGGTAACCCCCCTGTAGTAACCACAATGTTCTTACGGGATTCGTATATTTATTGTGCATGTGCAAGTCATTAGTATTCATAACTAAAATGATAGTAAAACGACTTGTGTCATAGATATACAAAGAGTAGTGTAGTACCACTACATAGTTTACACTATCTTTGTAGATGTGCTACACATTGTTATCAAATGTTTAGTCTTACTAGTGGTCGCCCATTGGTCAAAATTCGACCATAACAAATTTTAATATCTTGTTGATAAGAAGCACCGTTTTAGTGCTCCGTCTGTGATCTCTTATCGTTATCATCAAAATATTTGTTTGTGTGTGTCAAATGCATGGTAGTATGGGTAATGTTTTATTTATTGCTTTAATGTACTTTAGAAGCATTATTATTGAAAAATATTAGCGTTCTGCACTTCTCCTACATATAAACTATAAGTGTGCCGAATTTTATGCTCTTAAATTTTCTTGTGCTTTTTAGCATTTTCTTGTAAAAATGCTTAAATTTTCGGAAAAAGGGGTACAAAGTTTTGGCATCACGTATTAATATATATATTACAAGTCTAAGAAACATGTAGTACACATTAATTAGAAGCAGTCCTGCAGTAATCAGCTTACTGACGTAATTGATAGCAAAGCTATAAATCCAATCGGATAATTCAGGCGAGCGGTCACAGCAGAGCTCTCATGACGTCGGCGGTAATTTAGGTGATTAGCGGGTGTCACCGCTGAAGACCGTCGAGTGACGAGTTAATCACTGCAGCTCCTTGCTCAGATCTAAACATTCACTCATTTTCTATTAAATGTTTTGGTTGAACAGTATGCTTTTGCTAGGAACTTACATAAAAAATGTGATGTTGGACACCCGAGAACTATGAAAAATTAGTAAATAATAAATTTTCCAATAAACGGCTATGTTACCGTATTTTCTAGCGGTGTCATACAATGAGAAATTAAGCGTCAAGCCATTTCAAGGATGTTTGTTAATCGTTTTCACTGCCTGGGCCAATGTGGCCAGATGGAGGAATTATTTGTTGAGGTCAACTGGTAGAGACTGGATTTGTAAGGCTGAAGACCGAGACTTTCTTGTTCAATAGGAGCGGCCTACGTCGCCGTGGACCCATACAGTAACAGTTGATGATGACAAAGGTTATCATAAAAAATATCAGTTAGCATTTGCAATGCGATCCTTGCGATGCAAATACGAATTAACATTTAGTATACAAATATCGCAAGATTTTTTGAATTGCTCGACTACTGTTAGTTACATCTCTAATAAAGTACTCAAACAGTTGTGTTGTAGTTTTCAAACACAACGTGTTGTGCCTAAAGCATGTTGTTGATAAAATACTTGAAATAATTTACATGACATGGAATCACACAATTTAAATCGCAAAAATTATTTCTTACGAATATTTTATCCCTTTCTAAAATGTTTAAAAGATCTTTTTAATTTATGATTCGTACGAACATGATTATTGTTTTTCCTTTTGATTATATAGATTTAACAAAATGATCGGTTCCTTGTTACTAGGTAGATTACGATACATGTACTATAAAGATAAAAAATATTTTCAACAATAGTAACCCACTTCGATTAAACACTTTTCGTTCTACTAAAAAAACGCTTATTGAACAAACGTTTTAATAAACAGTGTCTAAAATTGGATTCAACCAATAAATGTTGACACGTTATCCATGTGCAGCATCTTATTGGTTGGATGTCAATTTTTAACAATGTTTAGTTAAACAGGCGTCTAAATATTGTCTGTGGTAAGGTTTGTTAATGTTAAACTTGACGTTGAGTTTTGGCGCCATCGAGAGAAAAAATGGTAGAAGTTTTTTTATAATTATTGAATTTGGTATTTTATTTAGTGAAATTAGTCAATTTTGGTGTCATTTTGTACAATTTTGTTCAGTGAAAGTGCACAAATAAAATAATCATGAAGATATTATCGTATCGTGTATTTCCTCGTTGCCACCAAATCTCACTTTAAGAGCTTGAGTGATGAGGCCATCGCTTTACTCAAGACCCGACATGACTTTTATTGACGACTTGTTACTAATTTTGAATAATTGAAACCCGATTTTGGTAAATCGGTTAACTTGTTGCGAATTTCTACTTGACTAATGACAAAATGCTAACGCGAATGCCAAAAACTAAAGAAAGAAAGAATTAGGTACCTATTCCACTTTACCTGTTATGTAGTTACTTTGGTATAGGTGTATTATGTAAAAGTGTGCTGTGTGTGGGAAAACCTGAGGCATCTGGTTTTTTATTATGGCATAGGCACATATGATGAAGTTTCTATAAAACTTTTTATTGCTTTACCCGTTTTATTTGAAGTTTTATTAAATTATTTCAATTACACTTTAAGAATACATTTTCTATATTTTCTAAATTGCACCTTAACGATAGTACAAATGTTAATTGACTTCTTCAAATGCGGCCGTATTTTTTGTAAATTAACTCCTAAGTAGAAAATACAGTGGGTTTGAATTTGTACCGAACTTTTTCCCTCCATCGCTTTACTTGACATTTTATATGTATTCGACCGTAAACATAAAGAAAGTGTTAAACTTTTTAGAAATTTAAAAAGGGCGCTGGAACTTCAATGCTGGTAAATTTTTAAATGTGTTAACTAACATAAATGTATATGTACAGTACAATACTAAAAAATAAAGATCTGGATATTATAGCCTTCATGGTTCACACGTACTTATCAAAAAAAAAAAGATTATGGTGAGAGATTGATTGACCTCCCGTCACAGTTAAGACACCATATTATGTATCGTTTTATTCTTTTCTTTTCTTCTTTCTTTCTTTAGGTATTGGCCTTTACGTTAGTATTTTGCCATTAGTCAAGTAGAAATTTGCATCAAATTTTTATTCAATTTTTATCAATTATAATTAGTCATCAGTCATAAGTCGTCAGTAAGTCATGTCTGGGTCTTGAGTAAAACGGTGGCTTTGTTACTCAAGCTCGTCTATTGAGATTTGGCGGCAGCGAAGAAATACACGATACACTAATATCTTCATAATTACTTCATTTGTGCACTTTCACTGAACAAAATTAATCTAATTCCCACTTAAATTAACTAATTTCATTCAATATAAACACGAAATTCAATAACTATAAAAAAAATACGACCATCTACATTCACGATGGCGCCAAAACTCTGTCGTTTTATTCTTGATTAGAGATTTTTAAAAAAATAGAATAGAGTTCATATACCGATATAATTGGATGTTAAGTATAAATTAAACTTTTGATATGAATTAGAAGGTTAAAAAAAATATACTCTATAAAATTATAGCAGTGCTTTGAACGAGTTTTTATGAAAGCTACGATCCCACAGACATTTCATAGAAAGGCTTCAAACTGTAAATCCCTATTTTTAGTTCAGACTTAATGATATGCATAAAAAGCTTATTCATTAGGCCATGAAAGCGGGACATACAAAAAAACTTAATTATTTTAATTGCTTATAATAATTACAAATATGTCGATGATATTTGAATTTATATTATTATTTGTAATGTGTTTGGAGTTTCTAATGAGTTTTACAGTAAATGTCAACATTACTCATTATGACTTGGTGATTCATAGTGAACTGGTTTGGTGGGAAAATATGAAGATATTCATTACACAGAATTCAATTGCTTTTTGTTGTCTTGACCTCTATCCAACATATTAGTTACTTTCTCTATACAAAATTTTAGTAACTAAAATAGTTACTAACTTGTATCAGCTGCTTTCTTTTGAACGGTTTAAGAGTTTAAACTCGAATTTAATTTCTATACTATATATTTTTGACTGTCTTGAAGCTTTGGCTTTGCATAAAGATGTTTTTATTCCATCAGGATCACTTTCAAACTTTATTAATATACCTTTAGTTCGCTTATATTGTAAGAGGAAAAAAATGTTTAATGGAAGTAAAGTGTGTGTGTTTGTCTTTGCATTCCATGTCTCCGAAGAGGTAGCCAGAGGCACAACCAGGGTACCCACGTCTAGCCGAAGACACTAAGCCCCACAATGTAATAGGTGGCAAAACCATCTACAAACAGGCATACATCAAATCCCGGGCAACTTTTTTTTATCAGAAAATTGAAAAAGCACATTCTCTATTTTTTCGCTAATACCGCTATACCACAGAGGCTTAATGAAAGTAAAGTAAAACTGCAGCAAACTAAAAAAACCTAATACAGTACAATCTTCCAAAAAAAGATACGTTTTTCAAATTTATAATATAACAACATTGTCCGGATTAGATAAGTACCGATAGGCGATTACCACCAATTACATTGTAAGAATAGCGACCGCACTCAAAGACGTCAATTAAAATTTAATCCATCATTAAGTAAAATATTTGTAAAAAAATGTCTATTTAGTGATTGATTACGATTAAAAAGATAATTTATGCCTCTGACTGCTGACGTTAATGTCCTTGGCTACTCGCGGTTGTCTCAGCCTCCTCGTTGAAGGATACGAGCATGAAGATACAACTCCAATCAGTGAGTGTAATTTGATGGCTACGTAAAACGAAAATAGGTTGCAGTCAGTTTCACGCGAAAGAGCATTTATTTCGTATATTTTGGATCAAAACGATTTTATTTTAAAACGGGAACTAGTTTCATATAATTTTACGGCTCACTTATTAAAGGCATTCGGAGTCGTTCCGCAGAAAGTTGTGTAGTGAGCTGACAGCCCACCTCACGGTGACTGACGTGACTTGAACCCTTCCGTCCGAGATAAATCACTCTCAACTCCGACCAGTGAATGTAATTTTAAGGTCGCATGATTCACGCCACGGGGATATTCTTCGTTTTAATATGTTTATGTTCCCTTTTCAAGATTTTTGATTGAACCATTTTAATTGTTAATACTCAAAATTGGTTGCATAATTTGTTATTATTATTAGGCAATCTGTTTTGGGTATCGCCTCTGTGATCGTGGTCCGGCGTTCCTGACTTCTTGAGGTCTCGGGTTTGATCCCTGGGTCGGGCAAAAAAATAATGAAAATGAGTGTTTTCAATTTTCTATTAAAAATAATGTTGCTCGGGATTGGATATGTGCACGGTTGGCGATAGGCTTGTCACCTATCACATTGTGGGACTTAGTGTCTTCGGCTAGTCCTACCTCTTCAGAGATATGGGCGTTAAGATACTTACTTTACTTTTTTTTAAGTATGAATTCAGCTCAAATTATAGGTATTTAATTTTTAAAAATTAAAAATTGAAAATCGCCAAGTCTTATTGCATTTAAAAAAATGTACGGTTTTTTAAGGCTTAAATATTTGGACCCAATATTATTATTATGGAATTTTTACTATACATGACTTCTTGGATTAGATGTTCACATAGGTTTCTTTTTAACGTCATTCCTAGTTAAAGTAGTTAAAGTAACGATAATGCATTATTAAATGGTTTTAATAAAATTACTAGCCGTTTCGGCGAACTTCGTTCCACTCCTTCAGTTTGTGTGAGAAAAAATTAAATGTTGTTTTTCCTAGTTTTCTCCCTTTTGAACGGGATAAAATGTACCCTATGTCCTTTTCCTGGTTCTAAGCTATGTCCCCGTCAATATTCAGCCAAATTGGTTTAGCCGCGCTTGAGTTATAAATAGTGTAACTAACACGACTTTCTTTTATATGTATAGATTCTGTATCGCATAAACTGTTGCGGGTTGACTTGACAAGCCGTTTCGCGAACATCGAACATATTTTTATCTCGATCGTGATCATGCCGATTTTAGTTTTCGTTTGACACTTGTATTAAACGTGGACAAAGCCTCGGTAAATACTTAGTATTATCAAAATACACAAAAGCATTTGAGGCCAAAGTTATTCTTGTAGGTATTCGCAGAGATAAGATACCACTCGTCGTGGAACCGATTGTGTTAGTTTATGGCCGCTATTGTCTGAAATTCCAACGCTGATTGACTCCAGCCGTCTTCGGTTCACTTGGAGGAATGTAACATGATATACGTGCGTTCTAGATGCATTTACAAATTGGCATGACTATGTATAGTCATAATATACTGCTGTGTGACCAACTTATTTGTTTAGGAAACAGAGTCGCTAGTATCTCAATTAGAAACACAAAGTTTTTTAACTAAAAACAGCGCCTGATCCAGTTATTCAGGCAAAATAATATTTGCCACCTTTAACCCATGCGTTATTCCATAGATGGTGTAATTTTGACCTATAAAAAGACAAATTTTCCTTGCCGATCTTATTAAAGCAAAGTAAGTTTATTTTTGAAATATTTACGCAAAAATAAATTGGAAAATAGTAATTTAGACTTACAGAAATACGTAATATTACCGGCGCGGGCAATTAATTGTCCGGTTTGCCCCCCTAGATCGCGCGCTGCCTAGAAAAGAGGGATAACAATAAAAAAAAATATAGGTAATTTTTAATTATGGAAATTTCATTGTTGGTACATACAGGTACACTTAAGAAACTGAAAAGACGCTTTATAAAATAGCGGTTGAGGTCTGATTTTTTCTACCTAATAAAGTAGGTCTGTGTATTTCCTATAGGCCTTGCAGGCTGCAGCAGTAACGCAAATATCGTAGGGCCAGACGGTGCCGTATACCTGGCCCCCAAGCTGAGGGGCATTCGGATCTTGATCATGAATAAAACAGATTGTGGCAACCCGAAACTGGGGTTGCCACAATCTGTTTTATTCGCTCCACATGCACCTTTATGCTATTTTAATACTACTTGTACCATTGACTATGATTGGTCATGTCCTTCGGATTTTGTTTCTAATTATGTATGTAGTTCTAATTTTAATAAATTTTGGAATAGATTACGCTACATAAGTGTATTGTAACTTGGACAAAAACTAAATACAAAAAAATATGGAAACCTTAGGCTATAAATTATTTGTTTTTCAAATTAATGAAGAAATAGCGCTCATGAATCATTAAGAACATTTAGAAATCGTAAGACTTTAAATCTATGAACTAATTGAGTTAATAAGATTTGACAAATTCTGCATAGTTTGTTTACAGCATCTTTAGCTATTTAGTGACAACACGAGTGAAATTACAAAGATTACGAGTGTAGAATGAAATGTATTTGTCTTTGTTCTAAATAAACCTGCACAGGCTGTTCTCATATTCGTCCCAATTTCAATGTATGTAAGAATGAAACAAGCAAATAATTTCCTT
>NJDC01007321.1:19463-32699 GCA_002245475.1 Calephelis virginiensis
GATACTCACGATCTCTCCCCCCCGTCCCGTCGTGACCACGGCCTATGCAACTAGGCCGAAATATCGACAAATAAAATAAAAAGAGATCGTGAGTATCCCGTATAAATAATTAAAAATGTTATTAAATTACAATGCTAAAAAACTTGATAGGCTGAATTGAACAATGTATAAGTATGTAACTATTTGAGTTTTTAATATATAGATGTTAAGTTAAAACTGCAGTCACAGATAACAAATATCTTTTGTTTGGCTACTGTACTACCAAAAAGTGTTTGCATTCATTGCAATTTGCAGTTCTTTCTTTAGGTTTTGGCCTTCACGTTAGTATTTTGCCATTAGTCAAGTAGAAATTTTGCATCAAATTTTAAAACAATTTTTATTCAATCAGTCATAATTCGTCAGTAAGTCATGTCAGGCTCTTGGGTAAAGCGGTGGCCTCATTACTCAAGCTCAAGTAAATACAGGATACGCTAATTTCTTCATGATTATTCATTTGTGCACTTTCACTGAACAAAATTGTACAAAATGCCACCAAAATTGACTAATTTCACTCAATATCAACACGAAATTCAATAAATATGAAAAAACTTCGACCATCTTTTCTCTCGACGGCACCAAAACTACCAATTTACAGTTTTTGAAATATTGCGTTCATAGTGGTTCGCAGACAACAAATATTTTTAGCGACTAAAAAGTGCTGACGTATTAATTCATAGGTATTCATTGCAATTTATAGGTAGATTTTGAAATATTGCATTCACAGTGGTTTATATACACATTTTTAAAGAAAGAAACACTTGTACTGTTTTACTTATCACTTATAATTTATTACTTTGTAATTAGTAGCCTAAATTATTATTATTATTACAAAGTAATAAATTATAAGTGATAAGTAAAACAGTACAAGTGTTTCTTTCTTTAAAAATATGAATATTTGGAAGTTTTACCAAGCGCCGACGATGGAAAATATCAAATATAGTTTATATACACATTGTTAATATATGATGCTATACTAGGTATGTTAATAACAACATCGACTACATGCATGATAGTTTAAAATGCTTAAGTACTTACAAGATTGTTTAAATTGTATAATGAAATGTGCCGATGATAGAAAGTATGAACACTAGAAAATTAACATAATAATAATCAATTATCTTTATTTCACGTAAACCTACAAGAGGCACCTGTGACACGTCTATACAATAGTAAATCTACCACCGGATCGGAAGCAACGCAAGAAACTCAGCGGGCTTTTTTTTATAAATATGTTTACAATAATTAATGTAATGATACATTATACTTATGAGAGATTGACATGAAGAGCAATTAATCCCAAGCCATTTATATTTATTTATTTATTTAATACTTTATTGCACACAAAAATTAAAATACACAAAATACACGAGAAGTTAAAAATGCACAAAAGGCGAGCTTATCTCTAACTAAAGAAATTTCTTCCAGCCAACCCAAAAAAAATTAAGCTGTGAAAATAAAATGGAAGGCATCGTGTACAAAACAATTAACTTTAGCTATAGCTTAGAACGAATAAATAAAAATATACTAAAAAAGTGTGTAAAAAAAACAGGTACAATTATAATTATTAAAATATCTTAGTAGGATAATATATGAGTATGTTATTGTGTCAACGATAAGTAATGTTCCTTCAATCTTTTCTTAAAAGTAGGTAAAGAAGGGCTGTCACGAATCACGGTAGGAAGGGAATTCCACAATTTGATTGATTGGAAAGTAAAAGATTTAGAATAGCAACTAAAGTGCGAAGCGGGAAAACGAAGTACAGAGCTACGGTTGGAGCGACATGGGGAATCAGTAGAGTGCAGAAAGCTAAAACGCTCCCGCAGGTATGGCAGGTATGGCAGGCATTTTCAGGCATTTCGATGTTCTTGTTCTAAAATGCTTTGTTCTCTAAGCCAACAATATCTGGATCCAATGTACCTGTTATACGGTCTTCTGAATCTAGTGCCAGGAATTCGCAAATCATAATATTAATACGTAAAGCAAAAACTTTGGACCTCTTTTTACGAAATTTAACACACTTACAGTGTATGTGTAGGGGAAGTGCAGAACACTAATATTTTCAATATTAATGCTAATAAAGTGCATTTAATCAAAAAATAAAACATGACACATACTGCCACGCATTTTACACACACATACAAATATAGTATATATTTTTTTACGAATATATTAATGATAAAGATAAAAGATCACAGATGGCGCACAAGTTGTGATCATGAAGTTTGGAAACAAAGTAAGTAAGTAAGTTGATAAATGAAAATGGCGATCTTATCACAAAGATATTAAAATTTGTTATGGTCGAATTTCGACCAATGGGTGAGCACCACTACCTACATTTAATTATTTAATTTACTACCTATAATTATTTAAGAGAACACAATACAAAATTATTTTGAATAGACCGGAAATTCAGAAGATTAATGACTATATGAAATTCAATCTATATATCAACAAGACGTCTATAGAACTATACATATAACTAGCTGTTCCGGCGAATTTCTTTCCTCCCTTTCAGTTAGTATGGAAAAAATATTATATTGTTTCATAGTTGTCTCGCTGTTTAACTTCAGAAAATGTATTCTTTGTCGTTCTCCTTGTTTTAAGTTACCTCCCCGTAAATTTTCAGGCAAATCGGTTTAGCCGTTCTGGAGTTATGAAAGTTGAAACTAGCACGACTATAATATACTTACAGATTAGAAGATTTTTATTGAGATCCTTTGAGTAGTCAACATTTCTGCTAGTACCATCATCGTGGAATCATATAGGTAATTAGTTCTAGTTGAGATATTAGTGACATCATTAACCTAATATCCAAGTTTTTATAGCCAGCACATTAATTTGTTGGTTTGCGATCTCTATCAAAGTTTTACCGCTAAAGATAATTTGAAATTAAAAACCGCGACATACCTATAACATTCAACACAACTATAACTTCAACCAGGTTAAAGTGTTCCATTTCGGAGCGGTTTCGGCAAATTAAAATCGTTATAAAAAGCAAAAAACGCAGCAGCAATTATTTCCAATTTTTTGTGCAATTTATACCTGCCGGTTTGTGTTTATGGGAACGCTTAGTTGAGTGGAATGATTGTGTAAAACTGTTGGACGGACTCCAACGGGTGTGCGGTAGAACAACGATACAAATAAAGTCAAACGAGTGAATCTGCAAGGTTTCAACGGGGAAAATTACATCATTTTATACCACTTTTTTTAAGGCAAACAAGCAGACGAATTTCCTGATATTAAGAAATTCACGCCTAAAGACACCAAAGGTGGTAATGGTGCGTTGCCAACCTGAGGCCGGGATGTCAGGCCTCGAGCAAAAGTAAGTTTACGAGCTGCCTTACGCTCCGAACCGGAACACGTAATGACGTTATGACGGCAGGAATACTACCACCTAGTACTACTTAATGATATGTTGGTTACGATGATTTTATATTAGGTTTGTCGTCTAGTACTTGGACTTCATGAGGTCCCGAGTTTGATTCCCAAATCGCGTCACAAAATGTGTATTGTGAGTTTTCCAACTTGTAATAAAAACAACGTTGCTCGGAATTGGTTATGTGCCTGATTTACGATTTTTTAATTAGGTTAAAGATTAGGATAAAAAGTGATAACATTTTACATTGTGGGACTTCGCATGTTAAGTTAGTCGTGGTACCCTGCTCGTACCTCCACCCACCTCTTCGTGGAGCTTGAAGATGCTTTTTTGTAGATTTTGTATTTTTCTCAATTTATAAAACTTCTACTATCTTCAACTCAAAACTTTTAAAGATATTTTTGGGTTAACACTAAAGCTAAAATGGCAAGTAAAATTATTGTTTTATGTCTTTAGTCTATGACGATCTGTAATTTATTAACAAAGAGAATAGTGATAAACACTCGTATCACGATTATTAATAATCTTTTAATGAGTAAAGACTACTTGTGTTGGAAAATTTCGTAGCACGGATGTATAATAATTTCCAATTGGGTCAATTTATTTTCGATTAATTGTGGTCTGTGTTTAATCTATGCTTTGGAAGATTATTTATAAACGAGTGTGGAAGTAATATTGATTTTAAACTGTAAGCATTTTGCAAAAGCATAATCTACACTGAAGTATATTTATAAGAATCGAATTTTTCCATTATATAATCGTCCCGTGTAACCAATATTTATCAATATTTTTCAGGGGCCTGTCTGGGGCGAAATTTTTTTTTCTTTAAAATTTATAATAGCCAAGTTCAGCTTCTCACCTGTTCCTGGCATAGTGACAATGTCATGTAGCGGTCCGGATTGCCGGTAGATTTGCACAGTATGCTTCTCATCCCGGTCATAGGATAGCTATGACATCTCTTTTGTTTATGGGCGACGGTTGTCTTATTAAGATCGGGAGAGTTGTTCGCTATTTTATGTTTTACAAAAAATATATCGCCTCTGTGGTCTAGCGGTCCGGGTGTTGGACTTGACTGCATGAGGTCCCGGGTTCGAATCCCGGGTCGGCCAATAAAAAGAAAATTGGATTTTTCCAACTTTCTAATAAAAAAAAATGTTGGTCGGGATTGGAATTGTGCCCGGTTGGCGATAGGCTAGCCACCTATCACATTGTGGGACTTAGTATCTTCGGCTAGTCGTGGGTGCCTTGGTTGTACCTCTGCCTACCACTTCTGGGATATGGGCGTGAAGATACTTACTTACTTACTTACAAAAAATATACCTATATTATCTAGTGTTTTTGAGCAGTAGTAATTTGAATTTAATTTGTATTGGTTTTGCCGAACGAATAAATGTTGTTATTTCCACATTTCATTAAAAACCGGTTGTATGTTAAACTACGCTTAATGTTGCTATTACGCTCAGCGTTTGACGGAAAATAACCTTCGTATGTAATTCTATATGACAAGTAAATTACAAATCCATTTTTTGTAATGAGACCAGTTTTCGTTGTATTAGAAAAAATAAATTTGGAATTTAAGTAATCGGCAACTTAAGTACTAAGTAATTATCATAGAACTGGTAGGCACCGTTAGTAAACCCATTTTTAATACTTAATTTTTAGCTCTTAACATTAAATTTACTCAAAATCAATTTAAAAAAAGTTTGGCTAACAAAAATATTGATTACGCATTAATTGAAACAAGATACCAGTTAAGCCGTGTTGGTCCGGGCCCCTTTGTAGAATAGACCATCTGCCTTACTGTGCCAGGCAGCTTGTAAAAGGCGAGCATAGACTTGCCGTCACTAGCACCGAGACATCTGACTAGGTGGTAGAGTTTCGCAGCGGCTCATCCAGATTGGTACCACCGCCTTACCTATTCCTGCCGCCATAACGTCATGACGTGTTCCGGGTCGGAGGGTAAGGTAGCCGGTAAACTTACTTTTCCTAACATCCCGGCCTCAGGTTGGCACTGCACCATTACCACCTTTGGTGTCTTTAGGCGGCGGGAATTTCTTACCATCAGGAAATCCGTCTGCTTGTTTGCCTTCCAATGTCATAAAAAAACCACTCATATACATTTCATTGCATTCATTTGAAATGATTTAAGGGTAGTAAAACTGAAAAAAATAGACGATTTTTCGTGTAGTTTTTTTATAACAAGTATTTTCCCCGGTTTCCTTTAGAGTCCATTTTATATTTAGCCTTGGTGGCAAACGTAGTCTCTCGGAAGTGCGCTCTTTAAAAAAAAAACTTGGCTATAGGTTTGCCAACTATCCAATTGTATGACTTAGTGTCTTCGTCTAGTCGTGGATACCCTGGTTGTACATCTTCTATCTTATCTTAACTATCTTTGGCAGATGGAACCTGGAAACCAGCGTGATTTTTTAAAATCGGTTCAGCAATTACGGAGAAGTTTGTTAATACCTTACATAAAAAAAAGAATCCAACATTTGTTCATCCAAAAGTTATAAATATAGTTAAAAAATACAACTATGCATAGCAGGGTATGGACAATATTGTATATTAATAATGAGTGATTGAGTATATTAAAAATAAACATTAATTTCGAAAATAGAATTCAATATATTCATTGTAATAGCAGAACTTCCTCTTCATGTCCTAATTTTGTGTTTTCATAGAATAACGACAATACTAAATTGCGTGTTCGCTCGTCGCTGGCACCGCTCCAGTCTTTTCAATTATATCCCACGGGATGCTGTTTGTAAACATCCCTAAATGATAAACGCATAATTTAACGCCCAAGAGCAATACGAAAAACTGCATCAATTTGTTCGCGTCACATGAGCGTATGGACTTTTATTTGTAGAGTTTATTGGTTCATATTTTGTTCCTCGCGCTTTAAAAGATATGAAATAAAAAGTTTGTACTTTATCTTTAACTATGTTGTTATTCGGTTTATCGGTTCATGATTTCGTTTTTGCGTATAGACCATAAGGCTTTAGTTAGTTTTTATTGCGAAAAAACGGTAAGGATGTTTATTTTCTTAATTTTTATATAGTTTGTCATAAAAAGTTTATTTACGTGATACATTTACGGGATAAGGTTATTCAATTAGTAAAAAAGAAGGTGCTTTTTGTGCCTATTACGTTAATTCTTCGCTTTCAGCTTGGAGAACCACTGTGGTGGTGTGGCCGTAATAGCGTAACAAGCAAACATACAAAAAGAATTGGTAATTCAAGTAGCATAAAGAAGAGGCAATAGTGTTATTAATGTTAGTAACACAACATTAATAACATAATTTAATAACAGAAAGGGCATGCTTCGCTGGTTCGGTCATGTGGAAAGAATGACGCATGAAAGTTTGACAAAGCACATACACAATGAGAATATGGATGGATGTAGGTATCCGGATAGATCAAGGTTGACATTCCACAATCAAATCACTCGGATATTATCCGAGGGTGGTGTCAAGAGTCTCCGAAACTGGCGTGTTTGTATGAAAAGGATAATGAGTGTGAAGGAAGCCAGAAAGGTTTGTCAGGGTCGTGAGGTTTTTTTGGCACTTGATACTCTCCGTCTACCCCGTAAGGGACTTGGCGTATATAATAAGAACAAGATTTTTATGTATGTATGTAACAAAAAATATAAGAAATTAAATTAAATTACTATTATTAACAATTAAAATATCCTTAAAATAAAAACTTTTATCCGTACATATTTAAGACTTTCAATACCTATTTAACCTGATTGATGATTTCCTAACAATTTTGAATCATGTTTTATTTGTATTTTTAAAATTTTTCACGCTTTCAATTTTTAAACGTCTGGCGTTAATTGTTCTTTATTTTTCACCATATTACTTTATCAATTTTAATTCAAATGATTGAATTTACATTACAGATACTTAATTAAGATATGTTCTTTGACTTCTTGTCAACGTTGTCTACCTACAACTTTAGCAGCGTAGCTTTTAACAAACGCGCACAAATTTCTTTCTGCTCCTTCATTTCCATTAATTGCCACTGGCATACTATCATCGCTTACTTACTGTCGTGTTCCGGCTGAATGACTAGCATTTAATGCCCTTGAGCAATGCGAAAAACTGCATTAATTTATTTCCCAGATCACAAAACCGTAAAGGATTTTGTGGAATTTATTGTACCAAACAAATTTTGTTTATTGCGCTATCGGGTTCATACTTATTGCTATTATATGTATATTTAAAAGTAGGTATCATCATTATCATCACTCACGTGACGCAGTTACTTCACTATCTTTCAAATAAAGTTAGGTTGACTGGTAGAGAATTCAATGCAGCATTAAGTCCATAATGCAATTATAGTGCATAAATTTTAAATCTTTTTAAAAATTAATTACCATTTCGCGTGGTCATAGCATCACGCCTGAGCGGATGGACCAGTTTTACTGTTTTTTTTGTTGTGTTGGTTATAGTCAGAAAACGGTTCTTATGTAAAGAAAAACCGGCAAAATTGAAAACAAATTGAAAAAAAAACAAAGCTTGAATCAATACAAACTGGTTGTAGCTTTTATTGTAAAGCGATAAAGTTTGCAGGATGGGCTAGTAAATAAATAAAACTAAGTTAATAATGTTCTTAAACCTTGTCTTCATTTAATTGTGCAACGTAACGTATGATAGTATTCGTTTACATACAGTTTTTGGAACTAGTAATCACTTAGCAACGGAAAAAATCGGTTATTACCCTGGCCTGCACACATGCCGTACCTCAACCTAGTAGCACAACCGTGGGACATGCCTCTGTCTGCCTGAGATGGTTTTTTTGTATATTTTTGTTTCTTTGTATATTTGTTAAATTATTACTCGGCTAATAACACACCGATTTTGATGATACTTTTTTTGTAAAAAGATAGGTCTTGACTCTAATACTGATAATGAAGTCGGTTTTTGCAGTTCTACAGTGTTTTATTGTAAAGACAATAACTGCAGTTTTGGCGCCAACGAGAGATTTTTTTATAATTATCGAATTTCGTATTTATAGTGAGTGAAATAGTCAATTTTGGTGGCATGTTGTACAATTTTGTTCAGGGAAAGTGCACAAATGAAATAATATGAAGAAATCAGCGTATCGTGCATTTTCTCGTTGCCACCAAATCTCACTATATGAGATTAAGTAATGAGGCCACCGCTTTACCCAAGACCCTGACATGACTTCATATGACTTATGACTAACAATAATAATTCAATCCCGATTTCGGTAAATTTGATGCAAATTTCTACTTGACTAATAGCTAAATACTAAATTGAAAACCAAAACTCGTCGATTCCATGAATAATTGATGCCGACAAGCTTCAAACAACAGAAGAGGCCACATTTTATATTAAACTAGCCGACTCAGCAAACTTCGTTCTCTAAGAATACTCGCTGCGTACTCTGCCGGTGGACTTGGCGTTAATATATGTACGTAATGTAAAATGACCTCTACGTTCAAATGTCCTACATTCTGGATTTCAAGTTATTTGGTCACTTTATACAGATTGTAACCAAAATTGAAATCAAATTCAAAATTATGTTTATTTCACGTTAAGTCAAAGAGGCACTTGTGACGCGTCTAATACTAAATCTACCACCGGATCTAAACGCGGCCTCAGACTGAGAAGATCCGGCAAGAAACTCAGCGAGCTTGTCTTTTTTCTTTACTTTAATATAATATGTATACAATAATTAATGTAATAATTATATAATTATGTAATAAATATGAAGCAATTAATCCCAAATGTTATTTTCAGGTAAATATTCAGCAATGGTATAACCAATGTAATTTCTAAACTACAAAACTTTGGACTTGGAAAAAGTACAGGTAATTTGTAATATAGTACTTACTTTTCAGGATTCACCTAAAGAGAAAATTTCATACGACATGATGCTATGAAAATAACTAAAGAATACATTTCTAGCTGTGCCAATATCACTAAACTGTCTTACCCTTTTGACAGCATACGGTGCTGAACTGTTGCTAGATTTTAAATTTGCTGGCCCGATTGTAATTTTTTAATCTGTAGTGATTCTTAAAAACGTAGTGGAAAGTCCGGTAGGGCTACTCTTGAATCTCGATATCATGCGAACTGGAAATCGTATAATATGTCATTGTAGGCACTTTTGAACACTTAGTTTATTAACATTTAGTTACAAATAAATTTAATGAATCAGATAAATTTGTTGTTAACTATTAAACTTATGCTATCAATTATCCAGTCCTCTGTTGAGTGTAACTCTACAGTTTGTTTCCATTAAGATACATACATTGTACTTTTGAGTGTGTTGTAGTTCATAGTTCATACTACCATGTAACATTTTATCAAAATCATTAATGCAGAATTTGTATTATTTAATTAAAAACAAATATGCCATTGAGTTTTAAGACAATCATTCTAAAATGTTCCTATTGATTTTTGTAGCTCATTCGTAGTCTTCTTGACATATTCTTTTTTAAATTTTAATATACATAATTCACACTTTTAATCTTATTGTTGAACAGATAATTCTATCTAATTATGATCTAATATCTAATAACAAAGTAGGTATGTAAATTAAATTACTCTTTTTTCATATACGTAGGTCATGAATTACAGCTCTCTTCTAACTTCGAGCTAAATTTTATACTAATTTTCTTAAGGACATTCATACGGAAAAATGTGATTTTTTTCCGTATGAAACCTACTTAATATTTAACTCAAGTTAAGTCATATCAATTTAAAATATGGATAGGATATACTATATTAAATAGTGCTTTAACCGATTTATGAGTTTGTAATGAATATACGAACTGTGAGGCTTTTTGTCGTAGTAAAAAATGGTGCCAAAACAGCGTAAAACGTAAATTCTAGAAAAAGATGTATTCCCATTTATTTAAATAAGCTCTTTTCCTCGTGTTTGTCCGGGCTCCTTTGCAGAATAAACCATCTACCTCCCTACCAGGCAAATCGTAAAACGCGGGTATATGTTTACCGTCTTTAGCATCGTGACCTCCTAATAGGTAGTAGAGTTTGGCAGGAACTCGCCCAGATTGGTACCACCGCTTTGCGTATTCCAGGCGCAATAACGTCAGTGCTTGCAATTGACGTGTTCAAGTTCGGAGGGTAAGGTAGCCGGTAAACTTACTTTTGCTGGAGGCGTAACATCCCAGCTTCAATTTGGCAACGCACTATTACCACCTTAGGTGTCTCCAGGCGGCGCGAATTTCTTACCATCACGAAATCCGTATGCTTGTTTGACTTTCAATATAATAAAAATAAATACTTAAAATTACATTCTACTTTGAATCTACTATATGAGGCAGAGATACAGCAAATGTAGTATCTGTCATCGCATACAAAATACTAACTTGGATACATTAATTGAATTAATAATAATGCTAGATGAAAATAACTGTATCTGAAAATGAAACAATTTCTGATTTGTTTATTATCGGATCGCGGAAAATCTGCAGGATATATTTGTTCAAATTTTTACTTATTTATAGGTTAGCTATTCAACTTAAAATCTAAGCTAGGTTTTATAGAAATCAGTTACGTAGAGACGTATCTTTAATATTATGGTACAGTCAGAGGCGTTATTTGCCTACGTGTGATACCGCCAACATATATAGTGAAACAGTAAAACTATACGCCCATCAACGTCATTATATCCTATTAATATTGTAAATGCGAAAGTTTGTCTTTTTGTTTGTTTGTTACTTCTTCACGCAAAAACTACTGAACCGATTTTCATGGTACACACTTATACTTGGATTAACACATTGGATAGTTTTTATCCTGAAATAAGGTTCCTGTGGGACCACGCACGTAACGCCGCGGGCAATAGCTAGTCAGAAATAAAATCTAGTCAGTCTCCTCTAAAGATATTCAACAACTGAAATGCTGAATGCTATGCAAATTTTAGACGACTAGTGTCATTTCTGAAAAGGTGAATACTATGCGAATCCAATTCCCACGAAACAACAATACTGTGGGAGCAGAGGTCGCCGATAGCATCGTAGCCTTCGTCGCCGTTGGACATAAATCTAGCTTTGATACATTTTGGTAGGAAGCCAAGTGCCTTGCGCCGTCCAAAACCCTTTCGTTGTTCGCTTTGAAAAGTAACCACTTCACAACGTAATCTAGTTTGTGTTCAACTTTTTTGAATTAACCAGACTCGCATACCAGATTATATTCATAATTATTTAACATATATTTTAATTTTAACTTTAATAATATTAAAATATGTTATTTTTAACCATCCTTCTAAAAAAAGGCTTTAAGAGAAATGAGAAATGGAAAACCCAATTTGATTGCTTTTTTCGAAATAAGAATTACCATGGTGACGTGACATTAGAGTTGAGTTTTTGATATTGTAGAAGGAGTTTTGGCGCCATCGTGAATGAAGATGGTCGTAATTTTTTCATAGTTATTGAATTTCGTATTTATATTGAGTTAAATTCGTTAATTTAGGTGGGAATTAGATTAATTTTGTTCAGTGAAAGTGCACAAATCAAGTAATCATGAAGAAATTAGTGTATCGTCTATTTCCTCGCTGCCGCCAAATCTGAATAGACGAGCTTGAGTAACGAAGCCACCGTTTTACTCAAGACCCAGACATGACTTACTGACGACTTATGACTGATGACTAATTATAATTTATTAAAATTGATTTTAAATTTGATGCAAATTTCTACTTGCCTAATGGCAAAACACTAACGTGAAGGCCAATACCTAAAGAAAGAAGAAGATGTTGTAGAAACATAGCACAAATTAGGACGGCCGTAGCCTTCGGGTCGGGGCGCATCGCTCTGTGTAGTACACCGCCGTGCATAGAGTGCACTGCTCCATACAACATGAAAGCAATGTAGGCGGATTATTGCGTTGCGATGCGCTCCGATGCGTGTCGTCAAAAGTGTGCGCTGTCATAAATTACTATTTGGGTATTTTCGCCGTAGTAGGTATACGAGTATGCCAAGTTTACAAATTTGTTCAAGCTGAAAATAAGCTAATTAATTATAGATAGTATTGTTTAAGTAAAGGATACTTTGCACGTTATTTTTAAGAAATCAAACACAATTCGATGTATGAATTAAGTACATACACTGTTTATTTACTAGCAGATGAACGGAAGCACCTGACAGCCGCGACTTCCAGGGTATCTAGATAGTGAAAGTACACTGAGAATTGCAAACTATGGGACGTAAGTCGCAGACGTGCCTTCTAGAGTTTTGGCGCCATTGAGAGAAAAGATGGTCGAAGTTTTTTCATAATTATTGAATTTCGTGTTAATATTGAGTGAAATTAGTCAACTTTGGTGGTATTTTGTACAATGTTGTTCAGTGAAAGTGCACAAATGAAATAATCATAAAGAAATTAGCGTATCGTATATTTTCTCGTTGCCGCCAAATCTCGTTATGAGCTTGTGTAAAAAGGCCACCGCTTTACCCAAGAGCCTGACATGACTTACTGACGACTTACGACTGATGACTAATTAAAATTTATTGAAATTTATATAAAATTTGATGCAAATTTCTACTTGACTAATGGCTAAATACTAACGTGGAGGCCAAAACTTAAAGAAAGAAGAAGACGTGCCTTCTAGCGTTTGGACATTCAAAAGATATCTGGTCCGCTGGATATATTAATAGTCAGTAGAAAATGTCTGCGAACGGTGTGTAAACCTTTATCTATCGGGGGTGTAAGTGGCATTTGCAAGCCGCGGCTGATAATATGTTTCTTAAAGTTCTTAAAGTTCGATGACGTCCAAAACCTGAACGGTTGTCAACAACATAGAGATTAAAAACATTTAGTATGTTATTTA
>NJDC01007321.1:33276-69664 GCA_002245475.1 Calephelis virginiensis
TTAGGCTTGTCACATTCTGTGTCGTTTGGAGGATTATTTGCCACAACGGTTACACTGCTTACGCGGAATTAGCAAAATAAAGGCTTATTTTACATCTTTAATATGTTCAAGCTGAAAATAAGCTAATTAATTATAGATAGTATTGTTTAAGTAAAGGATACTTTGCACGTTATTTTTAAGAAATCAAACACAATTCGATGTGTGAATTAAGTACATACACTCTTTATTTACTAGCAGATGAACGGAAGCACCTGACAGCCGCGACTTCCAGGGTATCTAGATAGTGAAAGTACACTGAGAATTGCAAACTATGGGACGTAAGTCGCAGACGTGCCTTCTAGCGTTTGGACATTCAAAAGATATCTGGCCCGCTGGATATTAATGTCAGTAGAAAATGTCTGCGAACGGTGTGTAAACCTTTATCTGTCGGGGGTGTAAGTCGCATTTGCAAGCCGCGGCTGATAATATGATAACTTAAAGTTCTTAAAGTTCGATGACGTCCAAAACCTGAACGGTTGTCAACAACATAGAGATTAAAAACATTTAGTATGTTATTTAGTAGCTTTCCTTAACCTACCATTATAACGTCAGTCGTTATTACATTTACTCATTATCTAATTTGAAGGTTCAGATAGCCGGGAAACTTAGGTAGCAAAAGACTTAACATCCTAGCTTTAGGTTTGCAATGCATCGTTAACATATTTGGTGTATGTGATTGTATTTCTTATCGTCAGAAAGTCTGTTAGTTTGTTTCTTGTCTGTGGTATAAAATACGGTTTCGCTAAAGTTTGACGCGTTAAAACCAGATCAAAGGAACGGGAGCAAAGCTGTGAAAATAATTAGCATTTTGATAGAAAACCAACAAAGACTATTTAACAAAAATTCGAGTCCTTAAATCCTAAGAACAGCTATTTTTTTGTATTTCAATGAAAGTAATTGGCGTTTTGGTAACCTAATCAAAGCGTCATAATGGTACGTGAAATGTTTTCAAAGCTAAAAGCCAATTAAATTTTCTTTTCATAGACCATAAGTAATGTAATAGGGTTCATTTTCAAGCCGATGAATCTGGCTCATTAATCAGTGTTGGGCACATTTCCGTCCTCGTAACCTTCGGGTCGGTTGCCGCCGGAACCGGTGTTTATTTTTGATTGTTTTCAATTAAATACGAAAAGGAAAAATCGAATCACTTTGTTGTATTAACGTTTGATGTTTTTGATGCGGTTTCCTGGATTGGTTTGGCAAACATCATAGTAAGATCATAGGTAATCATGACAATCGCAATCTCACTTGCTCCTTGTGAAAAAATAAGCGGTAAGAGGGGACGAGTTAGTACTCGGTGTTATTATAGTTAATAATATAGGTTCAAAAATAGCCCCAGTGCATATTGGGCAAAGATGTTGTATCAACAAATCAGATCCTAATGTTATCTAAGATCAGATAAACAAGTAGGCCTTTACTAGACGGATTTTGATTAGATTTAAATGGGACCAACGGGGAAGCACTTTCAAACAAAGAAATAATCATAAATTGATTCTCCAGATAGGGATACACCGTTTTATCTATCTTTGCCGCCATAATGACCCCGTTACATTCCCGGACGGACGGTGAGGTAGCCGGGAGACTAGCACACGTAAGGTAGCGATCCACAAGTAACAATAATGACGACAGGTGATGGCTGCCTCTAATTATTAAAAGAGTAACCTGCTTATTTGTTATCTTGTAGCATAAAAAAGTATCGAATTGAAAACCTCTAAGTTTTTGGAAATCGGTTGATTAACATTGAAATTACGCTTTTTATCTAAAAAAAAAACACTTTTTCTCTCGTCTATAAAAACCATTTACACGTTATTTGAAATTTAGATTGTGAGATAGGTGTAATACTTATTGAAATATAATGGTAATGGATGTTACTTTCGCAAGCACAACAGGCCATAGATTGATCGTTTAGATAGAATGCTAAGTCAAAGGTATATAGGTCTTACGGCATACTAACAGCTGGGGCCGTTTTGATTCATGGCAGGGCCTTTGGCATATAAGAATTGGGCCCCCTAACATATAAATACTGGCCATTTGGTAACCACTGGAGTTAGCTTGTTTAGGTACCTATGTAAGCCTAGCTTTGCCGATCATTGACTTTGCCGATCTTGAGTTCGATTCCTGACAGGACATGCTAATAGTAATCTAATATTATATATATAAATAAATAATCTATATGTTTAGTAGATCCGAGTTTTCAATGAATTTATTATAGTTTTTATACACTTTGTTATATTAAATCCAGTTGTTTTTTTCAAAACATAATTTATTTGATGCAAACTAACCGAGCTGGTGAACTTAGTTTACTTGGCACTAAGCACACATGACACAAAACTAAGCTGTGGGGAGACTGGGCGTGAAGACATGGATGGTAAAATGATCTGTACGATGAAATGTTTTTTTGCATACTGGTTTCAAGTTAGTTGGCCACTTTATACTGAGTTTTTTTTATATCTGTAATTTATAAAGTACAAAACTTATGATTTTAATAAAAACGGGATAATCTATAAAACATATACTACAACTTACTGATCTTCTACAAAACAAAAAATATTAAATACAATCGGACAACGCGTTCATGATTTTTTTAGTTAGCGAGATAAAAGGTATCTTATAGTCTTCCTCTCTTCTAAATTTCGTTACGAACGATTGAGTAGATTCGACGTGAATTGCGGTCGCGACAAATAAATTCTAAATTCTAGAAAAAAAGCAGAACACTGTCACAGCAACAACACAGTCGTCTGCATCTTTTTTTAAATATTTTCAACGCACAGAATTCACTTTTCTGCAGTTTATTATAAATATAAATTAATATGGTTTTAATTCAGAACAGATGACATTAAATTTCAGTATGTGCTTCCCTAAAAGGTTTTATTGATGGTAACTTTTCGGGGCCCCTGTCACGTCGGGGCCAGACTCAGGGGCCTTTATTGTTGAGTACAGACGGTACTGATCACAGCACAAAATTAATTTAGGCTTAAGGCGGCGGTGGGCGGAGAACGAACACGCTTTATATCGGGGTATTTCTGGCGTATTTGCGATGAGGCAACTTGTATTCATAGGCACATCGTGGCTGTCGGCCCGTCGAACATGGCTTCACCGGAATTGATCTGTTAAATTGATTTCCATTCCGTAGTGACGAACAAAAGCGACAGACTCAGGAGAGATTTAGGGCACTAAAGCGACACAATCGTTTAAGTTATACTCGTAAATTTTGTGCCTGACAGTAAATTTTGTGTCTGTTTAGAATCTTTGAGATTTTGGTGTCTTGAATTGTTATGTTTACGTATTTGTATTTATTGGAACGGGACTGTTGATTTATTGAATTATTTTTATGATTATCAGACTTGTGATGTTTTAAAACTAAAAATGTTTTATTAGGTACGAAGGGTAAGGTAGCCGGTAAATTTGAGGCCTAACATCCCGATCTAAGGTTGGCAATGCAAAATTATCACCTTTGGTGTCTCTAGGTAGCGTGACTTTTTTAACCATCGGGAAATCCGTCAGCTTATTTGCCTTCCAATATCATAAAAAACGCATATATTAGAATGTCTTATATACATAAGCCGTCATATTAATAAACATGGACTAAGGTAAGGGAAAAATTAACTTGATATTATAGTCTGTATTACATTGTAATAAAGACTATGATGCGAGGTTGAACCTTGGCGTACTTTACTCCTTGTTTATAAATAAGACACGTATGGTCCTTCAATAAATAATGTGTAATACACAATAAGGTTTTTTCACACGTGTTGGTCCAGGCTCCTTTGCAGAATAGACCATCTGCCTTCCTGCCAGGCAGCTGGTAAAAGGCGAGCATAGGCTTACCATCACTAACACCGTGACATATGACTAGGTGGTAGAGTTTCGCAGCGAATCGGCCCGATACCGACAACGGTACCACCGTCTAACCTATTCCTGCTGCCATAACGTCATGATGTATTCCGGCTTGGAGGGTAAGGTAGCCGGTAAACTTACTTTTGCTCGAGGCCTAATATCCCGGCCTCAGGTTGGCAATGCACCATTATCACCTTTGGTGTCTTTAGGTGGCGTGAATTTCTTACCACCGGGAAATCCATCGGCTTGTTTGCCTTCCAAAATCATAAAAAAAAAACAAATGTGAAATTTTTTATATAAGGACTTGTAATAACTTAGTTGTAATAAACAATAAAATGTACAATCTTTAGACAGTGTTCAGTATATCCAAAATAAGATATCATCATGCAAAATAAGATGATTACAATGAATTTTTGTTTTTTTTCCCACAGTATTTACATACACAATAAATTCTTCCATTCAATTAAAATAAAAGAAGACAGGGAAACATTTGTAGAAAACAAACATTTTATTTGGTACGTTTGACCAAGACTCAGTTCTTTAATGATTTTATTAAAAGAAAAAAAGGAGTCATCAAAATTGGTTCTACTCGTAAAAAGCTTAAAGATTACTTAAAAAAAAAGGTATATTCACGCCCATATCCCCGAAGAGCTAGGCAGAGGAACAACCAGGACACCCACGACTAGCTAAAGACACAAGTCCCATAATGCGATAGGTGGCAAGCTTATCACCAATAGGCACATATCCAATCCAAATTTCCACAAATGGAAAAACCAAGTTTTCTTTTTGTTGCCCGACCCCAGTTTCGAACCCGGGACCTCAGTTAAGTCCAACACCTAAACAAAATTTTACGTAAATGAATAAAAATAACATAGTCAAATTGAAAACCTCCTCCTTTATTCGTTAAAAATAGAGGTGAATTATTGTCAATCTACTGATGGAAAGCAAGAATACCTACCAAATACCAAAAATACAATCCGGTATACAAAAAAATCAGACGCTTTTCTAACTAAACACGTCTTAAAATAACATCCAACCAATAGCATGCTACACGTGGATGACGTGGCAGCGTACCATTGGTTGTTAATCGAATTAAATTTTTGACAATGCTTAGCAAACCACATGTTTAACTAGCATTATTTTAGTGTAGATGGAATGTGTTTAAAGCGTTGCAAATACTCACTAAGAAACAACACTCAGAATAAATGGTATTTTCTTGGGATTTTTATTGCAGGTCTTAATTTAGTCTGGTATGCTTATGGGATCCTTTGTAATTTTTATAAAATTTTTTGTTTGCTGTTGCGCGGGGCGTTGGTCCCACAAGAACACTTCGTATAAAACACATCGCATAAATACTACCCTGTGTGTTAATCCAGGTTACCTTCAACGTGTGTGCAAAATTTCATGAAAATCGGGTCAGTTTTTGCCTGAAGGAGTAACAAACTAACAAACATACAAACTTTCGCATTTATAATATTAGTAGGACTAGCTTTTGTGTTGCCTGCTGTTTCATTCGCGAATTGAATTTTTATTAGAATAAAAATGGTCATATGTCGGATAATATTATATTTCCATGCCAATGGTCAGTTCAGTATTTGAACTGAAAACGAAACGTACTTAATACCTAAATAAAAATGACGTGTGTATACGTCATTTTTATTTATGATGATTTAAAATTTGTAACAAACATTTACAACTATACAGATTTTAAAACCAGTAAGTTAAATTGAAATATCTGTTATCATGCTTTTAATCGCTTTTGATTTGGGGCGCTTTGTTTGTGTCGGTATGTGAGAACCCCATCGCGAAAGGCGATCATCTTATTTTAGTAGTACTAGTGGTAGGCATCTTCACGCCCGCGTCTCCGGATAAGTGTTTGTGGCTGCTTTTCTTTTTAATAAAATACCTATAACGAGTACTACATGCCCATTTACCAACACAAAAGAAGACAACGCATCGACACTGTACCAGTAGCAGACGGTGGAAGATATTAATGGTAGTATTAATAAAGATAATTAGATGATGAATGTTCATAGATTTGATAAAGAACCCTCTTTTCCTCCCGCCATCGATTTAGCAGAATTAAGGTCAAGATTACAAAGATGTCAAGAGCTGTGCATCTAAGTCGGGGGAGAGCTGACCCCGAACTGGTCTGGCTCATTGTTGTTCATTTTCACTTATTTTAATAATAGGCCACTTGCTTGCAGTGTTTGATTTATTTAAATCTACTAGCTGTTGCCCGGGGCGTTGCCCGCGTGGTCCCACAGGACAATGTTTTGGGATAAACACTATCCTATTTGTTAATCCAATTTACCCTCTTTGTGTGTGTCAAATATCATGAAAATCGGTGCAGCAGTTTTGCGTGTAGGAGTAACAAACAAACATAGAAACAAACAAATTTATAATAGGATAAATACTCACACAAACATGAATGGACTAATTTTGCTAATTATTTTTTCATCGTATTGGTTATAGTCAGGAGAAGTGAAGCGAAAAACCGGGAAAATTGCAGGGAATGTGGGGAGGAACACACTTCGATTTTGTCCACACAACCAGTTAGTAGCTGTCAAGCGATACGAAGTTCGCCGGATCGGCTTGTAAAATAATAAACGTTAGTAAAGTTGACCACCGGTTTACCTTTCACAGCACGTTCAGGGCATTACATTATTTCACATGTTTCATTTTCATATTTAAAAAATGTCAAAGTTCTAATGATGATCTGATAGCAAAATCCGTTTACTTATTTTATAAAATTAAAAAAAAAATGTATGTAATAGTTACACACAGATACATATACATATAACTTCACGTCAAATCCCTTGTATGGTAAGGCAGAGAGAATCGAGTGTCAAGCTTTACGATCTTGCTGACCCGCCTACATGAGCTTCCTTCACATTCTCTTTTCATACAAAGCCCGCCGATTCCGACGACTCATGATGTCTTCAGGTGTTACCCTACCTATGTGGTCGTTAAATATCAACCTAGGTCTCCTCGGGTACTCATTATCAAATAATTTACATACATACTTACATACATATCTTCACGCCAAGTCCCTTACGGGGTAGGCAGAGAGTATCGAGTGCCAGATAATTTAAAATAATTTAAATAAGTAAAATAGCAGAAATTTATTTTAAATTACAAATGGAATTTGAAATGCCAAGGACGCGATTACCCATTGTGTTAACAAAATAGATATGTGAAATAACTGCCATCGGTCAGGTTGTTTAAAAGATACACGACAGTTTAATGACGTGTTAACCTACGTTAATGATCTTTTGTTATAAAAATCCCAACAAAACAAACAAAAAATAAGATAAAATAAAATTGTGCATATTTTTTTTAGTTTGAGAATAATAACAGTAAAATATTGATACGTGTGTATGTATGTATGTCTCTTAGAAGGTAGGTAGGTATCATAATTAACTTAAAACGTACCTAAGACTAATTACTCTCGTAAAGCACATAGGGGCTGATCACAGTGATCGCATTATATACAAAGTCATAGCATGTAATCATAAAGTTAATGTATGTATGACGAAATGTCTAAAAATAGATTCTAAAATAAAAGATTCAAAACCATACATAAATGAGATCTTAAAATCTTTGCTTTTGTGGAGACGGCACTAAATGTAATGGTATTCGTAAAGGGTCGCCATTATAAATCTGTCCGGATTGAAACGGGTTTCAGGAATGCCACCATAAATTGACCATCCATGGTTTACGATGCACTTCGAAAGGAAACAACGATAGTCGACAGCGATCCCACACGACAGAACACTTTAACTTTGCGACTTCTAAAATTTATTGCGCTTATATGCTGATACTCGTATTAGCTGTGAAATTTATTTTAAATATAAAGTTGTGTAATACCACGCAAGCGAGGAAATATGCGATTTTTCAGAAAAATGCAAGCAAAGAAACAAACACTTTGCTTGTTTTAAAAACATAGCAAACAAAAAAAAACACTGAATTTCTTGCATGTTTGAACGCGTAATGTATGTGTCCATCACCATATTCGTCGGCTAGTTTCCCTTTAAATATCATACAAAAAATAAACACATTAAATTAGCATACGACTAAGTATGGAAAGCAGTATGTTAACTAAATAGCTATCATTGTAATGCCGGGTTTCTATAACACCGCCTCTGTGGTCTAGCGCTTCAGTTGTTGGACTTGACTGCATGAGGTCCCGGTTCGAATCCCGGGTCGGGCAACAAAAAGAAAATTGGGTTTTTCCAATTTTCTAATATAAAAAATGTTGCTTGGGATTGGAAATGTGCCCGGTTGGCGATAGGCTTGCCACCTATCACATTGTGGAACTTAGTGTCTTTGGTTAGTCGTGGGTGCCTTGGTTGTGCCTCTGTCTACCTCTTCGGGGATATGGGCGTGAAGATACTTCTGTAATGCCGGGTTTCTATAACACTACATACTTGTTTCATACGCGTTTCTTATTCAATGTTAAAGTTATTTAGTGACATTAATAATAAATAATCTTTAGAATATATGGATCCCCATTTCCCTTGTTCATTGCATCACTGTGAACTGGGAAAACCCAGGGAAAATAGGAAAAGTAATATTTTTTCCCTTACAGACTATTAATGTCAAGCGGTACGAAGTCCGCCAGATCGGCTAGCACACAATAAATAACAAGTCACAGTTAGCAAGTTTTTGTTCGCGGCAGCATATTTTTGTCATTTTCCCACGTCCTTACTTAAGTCGTTCTTTGCTTTTATAAATATACATGAAGGCAAGTATTGTAGAGTACTTGTTTGGAAATTTTATCTTTTAACTTAGAGATTGTTAATGACGGATTATATTATAAATTAAAAAAAGAATAATTCAGCGATTCTAAAAATAATTTTACATACATTTTAAATTACACTTTAATTTTTCCACTACACACTCAATTTTAGACTTTGTATTACACGCGTTCAACCGAAATCTTCTGGGCTTTTCAAATAAAGTAAATGTAATAAATAAATATCTCTGGACAAGTTACACAAATTGAATCAAACCCCAAAGTAATCAAATTATATGCTTGTGTTATGGGTGTTAGTCAACGATTCTTATACAGAGAAATACTTAAGTAGATACAAGAATAAATTTAATAAACACCCAGACCCGGAAATACAGATAATATTTAAATGTTCATCACACAAATGCCTGCCCCGTCGGGAATCGAACCCGAGCCTTGCGGTTAGTCGGCGTAGTTAGGCGTGTACGCTAGACACTAGACCAACGAGGCGGTAATTTATTTTTAACGTCCAGTATTTCGTTATTAATAAGAACTGACGGTACATACATATTTTTTCTTATAACCATGCCTATCATCTTAATACGTGGCGATTTACAACTGTGCGATTCCGAAGACATTTCTTACCCCATATAACACCTTTGTGGGATCAGTTACCGAGGGCGGTATTTCCAAACAATTATGACTTAGGAACCTTCAAGAAAAGAGAGTACTCATTCCTTAAAGGTCAGCAACGCATCTGTGATACTCCTGGTGTTGCGTATGTCCATGGGCATAGGTGATCACTTTCTATCAGGTGACTCTCTTGCTCGTTTGCCTCGTCTTGTATATAAAAAAATGTAAACACAGTGTAACATGTAAGTTAAAAAGTATTATGGAAAAGCACAAGTGTTATTTAAAAAGGGTGCATACAATGAAATTCCACCAAGTGGCGACTATAAAGAGTAGAAATTTAAAATGTTATTTTTCTAAAATTCAAAAGATCCCATTAATATGTGTCTTCAACATTCAAAAAAGGTTTACGAAAATTTCATTTGTATGGTAAATTTTTAAATTTCTTTATAATTAAGTTATATTCATAATTATATACTTACGTTATGTATATGTTATATGATACTATTTAAAAAGAGTTTATCGTTTTTTTCTTTATGATATTGGAAGGCAAACAAGCAGACGGATTTCCTGATGTTAAGAAATTCACGCCACCTAGAGAAACCAAAGGTGGTAATGGTGCGTTGCCAACTTGAGGTCGGGATGTTAGGCCTCGAGCAAAAGTTAGTTTACCGGCTACCTTACCCTCCGAACCATGACGTTATGGCGGCAGGAATTCGTCTCTGAGGTGAAGTGGAAAATGGTGAGATTTTTCTCTTCAGTAGTTCTTTTACTATTCTATGTTCCTCTTTTAAAAAAAAAAGTAAAAAAAAAATACCATGTGCGTAATGCTAAAATTAAAACATCTTAATCTAATTTTCTTAATCAAAAGTCTTAATTACTGTTGATCAGTTATAATTTAAAATGAATATAACGTTAGTAAAGGATAGTATTACACAAGTTTCGAAATAACATATATTTCGTAAACTGGAAGGATTTATAGAGACACAAAACACTTGTACGCAGAACGGTAGTTGTTTATTTATTTGGAAGGATTAAACATGCAGAGCTTGAATAGCAGAGCGTTTATAGCTTTAGTAGTTTCTACTTAAACTTTGCTAAACGGCCAGTTTCACTGAGAACCTTCTAAAACTTTCTCTACATTTTGCGCAGCGCATTTTGTGGATTGAAATAATATTAGTTTATATGCTAACGCTTTGTGAGTAACGGCTATTTATAACTATATACACACGATTTTTTGTAGTTAACGCTTTTACTTATACTGTATAGTGGATAAGTACAAGTGTTAACTACAAAAAACGTGTGTCGTCTTAATATAAAAAAAGTTTCTTCACGCCCATATCCCTGAAGAGTTAGGCAGAGGTACAACCAAGGCACCCACGACTAGCCGAAGACACTAAGTCCCACAATGTGATAGGTGGCAAGCCTATCGCCAACCGGGCACATTTCCAATCCCGACCAACATTTTTTTTTTATTAGAAAATTGGAAAAATTCAATTTTATTTTTGTTGGCAGACCCGGGATTCGAACCCGGGACCTCATGCAGTCAAGTCCAACACCCGGACCGCTAGACCACAGAGGCGATAATATTGTGCAAGTTGAGTTTTATATTCTATAAATCTTATATATAAAATTCTCGTGTTACAATGTTCGTTCCCGTACTCCTCCTAAATGGCTTGACCGATTCTCATGAAATTTTGTAAGCATATTGAGTAGGTCTGAGAATCGCCCACCATCTATTTTTCATACCCCTGAGTGATCAGGGGCACCCTTATGGTATATGGTAACTAACGCATAACCTTTATAGGGCGGCTTTAGAATGTTAAAAGTAACAACTTTTGTTCGACAACTTTTAGAAAATCGCAAAAAAAAGAATTTGGTTCTCCATACCTTTTGTCACAGGACGATGAACATTTTGTAGAAGAACCAAATTTTTTTCACGCGATTTCTGGGAGTTGCAGAACAAAAGTTGTTGTTTTTGATGTCGTGAAGCCATATGCGTTAGTAACCATTAACCCTGTATATACAGTAGTTGATTATTTTCAGCATAGAAAAGTTACGATTTTCATACAAATTGTCGTCATAGATTTTTTGATGTCTTTTTTATGCCTTTGTTTGAGTTGATATACTTGCAATAATTATAGGTAGGTTTGTACCTAGTATTACAATTGTGGGGTTTTGATTTCGATTTTTTTGTTTATCATAAATAGCTAGTTTAATTAGTAGTATTTTAATAATCCGTGGACATATTATTATTGTTAAGTAAAATTTTGCGAAACATTTTCTTACTATTATTGTGATTAAAGAAGGCTTAAATTAAGGCCCCATACTGAGTCAGCCTGAAGAGCCAATCAGCGCCGTTCCATGATTACTATGAAATATTGCGCTCTAAAGTAAATGTCTTAAGCGCCAAATCACTATTTTTGACACTATAAAAGTAATTTGAAAAAAAATATAAAAACTGAAACAGTTATCTTTTAGGTACAATACTTATCTATGTTTATGTTAAATCTGGTGTCGATATTTTCATAATTGAAGTAGACAGTTGGGTTTTGCTTTCAAAAAAGGGTTAACTTTTTGATTTTTTTCTATCGAGCAAAGTAAAATGAATCGTGTTTTGGAAACACTAGTCTTATAAAGCATATTAATGTTAATCTTGTGTATTTTTGTCGCCAAGATCCATAATTGCTTTCTATGAAAAAAAAACCATATTGCTGACGTATTTTAGCATACATGGCCCCTTAATTATTTAATTTACTACCTATAATTATTTAAGAGAACACAATACAAAATTATTTTGAATCAACCGGACATTCAGAAGATTAATGACTATATGAAATTCAATCTACATATCAACAAGACGTCTATAGAACTATACATATAACTAGCTGTTCCGGCGAATTTCTTTCCTTCCTTTCAGTTAGTATGGAAAAAAATAGTATATTGTTTCATAGTTTTCTCGCTGTTTAACTTCATAAAATGTACTCTTTGTCGTTTTCCTTGTTTTAAGTTACTTCCCTGTAAATTTTCAGGCAAATCGGTTTAGCCGTTCTGGAGTTATAAAAGTTGAAACTAGCACGACTATCTTTTATATATATACTTACAGATTAGAAGATTTTTATTGAGATTCTTTGAGTAGTCAACATTTCTGCTAGTACCATCATCGTGAAATCATATAGGTAATTAGTTCTAGTTGAGATATTAGTGACATCATTAACCTAATATCCGATTTTTCTAGTCAGCTCATTAATTTGTTGGTTTGCGATCTCTATTAAAGTTTTACCGCTAAAGATAATTTGATTATTTGGCCATCCCTTAAGACATTTTTAGTTAAGTGGTAATTAAATATTTCTGAAATCTTAAAATCGCTCTATCTCGTGTTTTGGAATCAATTGTTTTACAAAAAGGCAGTTATATGTTAGACGCATATATTTTTTTGTATGTTAGTCGATTTCTCAGTCATTTGTCAATCGATATTAAAAAATGTTTTTTGTATTCGAAAGAGTATACGTTCCGAGTTGATCCCATCGCCACCCAGTAAGGGTCTGAGAATGGAATCTTTGGACAATGGGAATTAGTGTCTTCGGCTAGTCGTGGGTGCCTTGGTTGTGCCTCTGCTTACTTCTTCGGGGATATGGGCATGAAGATATATATTTTTTGTATTCAATATTTATATTTTAGTTGTGGGTAGCAATATTAAATAGTGATATTAAGTTTTGTGTAACAATAGCCACGTTGAAACTATCTCGGAGGCTGTCAAAATTTGGCGGAACTCTCCGCTCTCCAAATCTATGGCTGTCCTTTAGCGTCGAGTCCTAACACCGCACAGAAAAATCATAAAACTCGTGCAATGGCTTTTGGCTATTTAAAACAACACTTTTCATTAATGAAATTAATGTTACATATATTTTATATAATTATATAATCATATATATATTAGTAAATAAATTAAGCATTTTATTATTTAATATTAACTTTTACAGCTGCCATTTTTAGTCACCTGTTATCTTTTATCACGAATGTAATCACTTATAATTTTTCAATAACAGCTAATCCTATTAATATTATAAATGCGAAGGCTTGTATGTTTGTTTGTTTGTTACTCCTTCACGCAAAAACTGCTGAACCGATTGTCATTAAA
Source organism: Calephelis virginiensis (assembly GCA_002245475.1). Taxonomy (NCBI): domain Eukaryota; kingdom Metazoa; phylum Arthropoda; class Insecta; order Lepidoptera; family Riodinidae; genus Calephelis; species Calephelis virginiensis. The sequence continues at coordinate 46,659 of NJDC01007321.1, forward strand.
TTTGGCTTACACATAAAGGTTAACTTTGATTGTTTTTATCCCGAAAAAATGTTTTTGTGGGAACATTGACCACGCGGGCAATGCCGTGGGTAACAACTAGTTTATCATAAAATCAGTAATATAAATATAGGTACGTAACTACCATATGCATAAAATCATACTTGACTTGAAAAATAACAATTTCATAAGTTTCTTTTACTAAGAGTGGAAAGTAATTAATTAATTTATACCTGAAATAATGGATTCTTCCAAAGTAAAACCTGAATTTTGAGTCTCTTGCGTCATTGAGGTTATTGACTAACCTAACCTCCAAATCCTAAACATGTTACTGGTGAATACTAATTTCACGATAACAGGAAGTAAGGAAACGGTAGCAAACTAGACTAGTCATCACTTAACTCTACTACCATTAATTGCTACAATGTTAGTAATAAAAACAGACGCTAGACGTTTATCTGTCAAGAGGTGAAGAGTTCAGCCTAAATTCGTCTATGCAGCCTAAAAACAACACGGTGAAGATATTCAAGTATCTACGAATTGATAATTAGACATCACACACGATCTTTTTTACGGAATAAAAACTATCCGGAATACTAACTATCGCCTCTGTGGTCTAGCGGTTCAGTTGTTGGACTCGACTGCATGAGGTCCCGGGTTCGAATCCCGGGTCGGGCAACAAAAAGAAAATTGGGTTTTTCCAATTTTCTAAGAAAAAAAAAATGTTGCTCGGGATAGGATATGTGCCCGGTTGGCGATAGGCTTGCCACCTATCACATTGTGGGACTTAGTATCTTCGGCTAGTCGTGGGTGCCCTGGTTGTGCCTCTGCCTACCTCTTTGGAGATACGGGCGTGAAGATACTAGATACTAAAAACTATCCTATGTGTTAATCCAAATAACGCTATTCGTGTGTTCAGAATTTATTTAAAATTGGTTCAGCAGTTTTTGCGTGAATCAGTAACAAACAAATAAACATGCAAACTTTCGCATTTATAATATTAATAGGATTTACTAACAAAATCAGTGCACACAAGTAGGTAAGTTCTTTTAAACGCATTTTATACCTAATAATAAAAGAAGTCGCCTCTGTGGTCTAGCGGTCCGGGTGTTGGACTTGACTGCATGAGGTCCTGGGTTCGAATCCCGGGTCGGCCAACATAAAGAAAATTGGATTTTACCAATTTTCTAATTTAAAAAAACATTTTGGTCGGGATGGGAAATGTGCCCGGTTGGCGATAGGCTTGCCACCTATCACATTGTGGGACTTAGTGTCTTCGGCTAGTCGTGGGTGCCTTGGTTGTACCTCTGCCTACCTCTTCGGGGATATGGGCGTGAAGATACTGAAGATACTAATAAAAGAAGGCATATCATAAAATAAAGCATAAAATATGGCCTTTAAAATTACAACGTTAATGAAATAAAAGGTTTCCGTTATTTTTCCCAAATGAATCGTGATTGCGGCTCGTTGTTTGATTCAGATACAATATCAGATTACAATGAATAACAAATGGCTCTACCCGGCTTGTTCTGATAACTTGACACTGCTAATGCATTTTATGTTTATTTTAGCTTTACAATACTTTCAATTTAAAAGCTTCTTTGTATTGCGTTACATGGAAAGCTAATAAAATATTAAAAACAAGAAAAAATAAATATTAACTTTATGTGATTATTTTTCATGATTTTCCAGAATATATAACATGTCATTTTAGTTCGTTTTCCGTTGTTACTCAAAATAGTAGACGAAAAATAGAAAATCCTAAAATTCCTTGCAAAACAAAGTTAGCACTAAACTCGGATACAAAAAGTAATATATCACCCCAAATGGATATAGTTTTGTGTGACCATTTGTGTGACGGGGTAACACAAAGGACTTGCATAGATTAAAATCTTATAGTGGTCACTCCTTCAGCAAATACCGGCCCTGTGGGAACGAATTTGTAACCATACTCTACTCGAACGGCGCTGGATTTCGAGACCTCCGCATCATTATGCAGCTTAATTCAATAGGGGCTGTAAATCGTCTGAAGAGGCGCGCAGAGGGAAATGCGGGAATATGCTCACCATTTCGTGGTCTTGAAGGCCACACACAAGAAAGCAAAGCCCACCTCCTTCGCAGTATTTCAAGCCGCCACCTCAAAGAGCCCCCTGTCGCCTATTAGGGGAGAGGGGTAGCAATATGTCATTCTGCTGTAATCATTATAAACATAGCAACATAATAGTTATTATAACTTGGACCTTAAATCGTTTATATAGCAACCTGAAACCAGAAAAACATTAATTTTGCCGTGACGTGGTAACAGAAACAAATGAAAAAAAAAATGTTTTGGATCCAGAACCATATATGATGCATCAATTCGAAATTATTATTTTGGAATACATAAATTTTAAACAAGAGTTTGAAAAGTTTTTCCTCTTACCAGCAAGAAAATATTTTTTTACGTCACGGGACAGTAAAACATCCAGAAAGGCGTCAAACAGACGATTACCCGTTCCCTTTTGTTCATAATACGACAGTAATTTATCATAGAAATGATCATATTTGCCGAATGTTATAGCACATATAATAAAAAAATCTAATATGATGGAAATGTGAGTGACGTCAATTCATATCATTGTTTGACCAGAGGTCACGTCGGCGCCAGCGTCTAGTTTCTTACCATTTTCATTAAAGACACATTACCCCTTTGTTCTTGTTTAATTTGCAAATACTCTCGCAGTCTTTTGTTTCGTTTTATATGAATTGACGGCTTGTTTAACTTTGTTGAGTATATTTAAGCGAACTTAAAATTAAATTGCGTTTTATTATTAGAAACATGGGTCGTTTTTGGTGTACGTGAAATTGTTACCAAAATACGCTTATTTAGACAGGTTTTTGTCAATGGTCGACAGCTATGGTAAAGTGGTGAAGTTTACTGGCATCTGTTTGAAAATACATAATTCGTCCTGTCATGTAAAAAAGTTAGACGACTGATTTACTTAACACTGTCTATAATTAACATTTAATTGACGTAGCAGCATGTGATTGGTTGAGAATCAAGTTTAGACATTATTTATTAAAACATGTGTTCAACTAATATGACGGCGCTTGTAGACTGTAGCCAACGGCATACCTATTATTGAGTGGCGTTTGGTTGTCACTCAGGCGAAGTATCGTATCTGTGGTAGCGAGGCATCCATCTTGAACCTCACCTTGGAACGAGAAACTGTCAGCGCACCACGTCTGCCACAAATCGCCGTATATCTAGTGAATTTTAACTAAGTGATAATATTGAAGAATCGATTCAGTGTTAATTACAGTATTAATACTTGTCATAGAATTTATGGGATTAATTACACAATGTTATCATTTGTACAAATCAACTGTTTTCTTTTCAATTTTCCTATCCACGAGCACGCCCACAGATGGAAGATATGTCAAGTAATACTGATGAAAGATCTCACGCGTCTTTAAGTATTTAATTTATTTTGTGGTAAGACGAAGCAAGTCAGAAGGAGCATGAGTTTTCTATATTTCGCAGTTATTCTTAAGAAGCACAGCCACAATATCCCCAAGTAACTCCATTCATAATTTAAACTACTCATGATTTTTCAAATTCGGTTTTTATAAATCACTGTATTTCATCTCTTTCTCCTTTACTTTAAAAACACATCTTCAATTAATACTTTTGTAAGAAGAATATTAAAAATGTGATATGAAATTTATAAGCAATATGAATAAACCTATATAACTTGAAAGCAATATAAGTAAACTTATATGACTTGAAAGCAATATAAATAAACCTATATAACTTAAAAAATATTTGCCACGTGTAGAGACAATTTTGCAGGCTAATTATCACTTAAGAGTTTTCTTATATTACACCGTTAAGCTTAAGGGGATGTAATTAAAACTTAAAACTTCTATTATGGTTAAGGCGCAGCGAAGTGTGTCGGGAATGTGGACCGTGCCAAGTGTCGGATTTCAGACGTGCCCCGAGTCCACAATGCACTTTAGAACAGCTCGCTAGCTCGCGGTTCTTACTTCTTACAAGCCTCTGATATGCTTACGCTTTGTTTTCTGGAAGAACGATTTCATTAACCCTGAATCTAGATTTATTATGTCGCTTTATATCAGGTAATACTTAATAATTAATGGAATAACGAAACTAACAAATGAATTTTTCACACATCATATTGTCTCCAAAGTTATTTCGACCTGAAAATGGTATATCAAAGCAATACAGGTAAATACTTCGATATTTTGTATCAAATGTCATTTTACCTGAGTGAACAAATATTAAAAAAAGAATTATTTTTTAGTAACACTGCAAGAAACGAAAATTACTTAATTAATTTTCCCAAACGATTATGACTTAGAGAGCGTACTCATTCCTTAAAGGTCGGCAACGCATCTGTGATACTCCTGGTGTTGCGGATGTCCGTGGGCGGAGGTTATCACTTTCCATCAGGTGACCCACTTGCTCGTTTGCCTCCTCTTCTATAAAAAAAAATTTAATAATACAGTGTTTTCCTTATTTTTAGGCTTTTTTAAGTGTATTAGTATCTACTTTTTGCATAAAAAAACAACTGTGAAGTTTGATATGTAGCGAGTATGAAAAACTTGAATAATTAAGATGTCTCTTATGACAAAGTTAGTTCAAGTAAAACTTGAAACATTTACACGTAGTACCCATGTGTTAAAAAAAGTAAATTGTTATCAATTCTTCTCTTTCCTTCTTTTTCTTCTTAAAACGTCATTCCCATATTATCAATATATGTATATTATGTATCAATGTATGTATATCAGTGTATGTATTTTGTAAATCCTTTTACGATTTTTGTACAAAAATAATAAAACAAATAAAAGAAAGGCGCTCACTTTAAATGGAACTGTAACTAAAAAAATGTTTTATAAAATCTAAAAATGTGGGGATTTTATAGCCTTTAAAAATTACATTAAGGTTCTTACCATTTTTTCTTAAAGTAGACACTTCGAAAATGTTAAAATACATATGTCCTTTTTAACTAAAATATGCTATATTTATTTGAATGCAAATTTCCAAAAAAATTTAAAGAGTTTAAGTAACCGTCATCAACTTAGAACTTGTTTAAAATAAAATACGTTTTCGAAATCCGCAAGTTTATTATTTATATAAAATAGCATAAAAACAAAGTTATGTTTTGGAATATCCAGACAGTTATTACTTCTACTGCTAATTTTTATTCCCAAAACGATGCTTATATGCCTTCATGGGTGAGTCCGATTCGGATTTGGTTACATTTTACTGTAATACTAGCCGACCCGGTGAACTTCGTATCTCTTGGCATTGACGTATGTATGAAAAAAAATTGGAAAGAATTCCCCCTAATTTTTGAAGTTATACTTCTTTTTGCGCGTTAGGAAAAATTGATGAGGGTAAATTTTTACGATGCGCTTGCACACCGTCACGAAAAACCGACATGATGAAGTTAGCAATAGATAACATTGAAGTTTTTAAAAAGATTTTTATCTTATTACGCCGAAGAAGTATAACTTCTAACGCGTGTACACAAACACTTTTTTTTAAACATTCGTCATTGATGCTACGCTATTGTTGGTCTTAGCGTGATGGTGTTATAGCCTTCCTCGATAAATAGGCTATCTAAAACTGAAATATTGTTCCAATTGGACCAGTAGTTCCTGAGATTAGCGGCGCGTTCAAGCAAAAAAAAACAAACTCTTTGGCTTTATAATATTAGTATAGATAATATGTACGGCACAGGGAATTATACTTGAAATGATTGGTGCTAAATTGTCGAATTCGTATAACAGTTTGTTTTTGAATCGCACTATTAATTTCAAATTAATAATTATCTAATGATATACGAAATTCTGGCAATCTTTTTAAATAAAAGGAATTTATTAATTAAATAAAAATAAAAAAATCTATGGTATTTTTGTGCGGAAATTCAATATTATATGCAAGTTAGGATTTATGAAAAGCTTTTCTAAAATTGTTGTAGAAAACTACCAATCTAAAATTTTGAATATCTTTACAGGTTCCATAGCTTGCAATGAGTTCATGGACTCGTTTTCTAGCTACGAATCTTTTAGTCCCTGATCTGCTTGTAAATTGTTTTTCTAATAGCAATTTCTAGAGCTTCTAATTAAAGATTTCTGTATTATGATTTGATTGCTTATAATGTGTAATTCTCATGATATTTTGTCGTTAAACTGTCTTATTTAGTTTTTGTTTTGATCAGGTTTTCCCAAATTTACATTTTAAAATGACAATGTGTTTATAAAATAACTGGTAGTAATTATTTTATTATTATTGATTATACTTATTACTTTCCTAACCTTTTTATAGTATAGTTAGTAGGCTCGTTTTCCAATTAATTCTAAAAAAATATACGACCAGTGTTAATAATGGTTATTTTTTAAGAAAATATTAAAAAATATTTCTTTTTTATTTATTAATCAATTTCGTTGTAAATTTTACCCAGTGCAGCTTAAAATAACAAGACATATTTACAACAACGAGCAATCAAAATATGTTCTTCGTTGTCCGTTTGTTCTCCGTTTTCCAGCGAATATTAAATTTGTTTTGGTTAAAAGTTATGGCGGTTTAATTAAAATTAAAGCCATTTTTGCAGATGGAGGACTCTCATGGTACGTTGTACGTATTTCATGCACGTGACACCCATTGTAACTTTAGAAATACGGGCATGTTATGGCAGAAAGAAATTGTTTACATGTTGTGCTTACATTTTTGTGTGTTTCAGTGATATTTTAAAAGAAACCAGTTTAATGTGACTTAATTGTTATGGTTTTTTAAATATATCATATTTAAAAAAATCGATTGCCTCATCGAACCCGGGACCTCAAGTCCGATGCCGCGGTCTAGCATCGGACTTGAGGTCCCGGGTTCGATTCCTTGGTCAGGCAACACAAAAAAAGAAAATATGATTTTTTAATGGTGCCAGGATTGGATATGTTCTCTGTTGGTGATAGACTTGTCATTTATCACATTGTTGGACTTAGTGCCTTCGGCTAGTCGTGGGCGCCCTTGTGCCTTGATTGTGCCTCTGCTCACCTCTTCGGGACAATATGGGCATGAATATCTCTTAACTATAATAAAAGACATACAATTAAATATGATGTTTTTGAATGTAAATATTGGATATTATTTAAGTAAAAAACATTACACTGTTTCAGGTCGTTCAGTGCACTTAACCGCTACTAGGTAGATACAACAGGACATTTTATACAACAGGATGTTACTGTTGGTGTCATGTGGCAATAAAAAAAACACCGTTTTCGCCACCAGTTCCTAACTACATAAATATTTAGGTGATTCTAGTCCAAATTTGCAAGTCTGCCAAGAATATTCGTACCAAATCGTTTTCCTATAATTGGAGTACATGTGAATTTTGTATTCAGTAGCGCATCCACGGCGAATGTGAGCTCGCCATTTCGTGGCAACCCGTCCTTCATCATGCGTGCTTATTGAAGACATTTCACTTAATCTTCGGTTGCAAAACAGGATCGGTTAAATTTTATCGAATGTTTTAATACGTTTATGTCATGTTAATGCATTTTATAGCTGCAACCACTTATCATCATCGTCCTAGCGTTCATCGCGGTTATTCCTTTATTTTAATTACATACAAACTCAACTCATGATTCCTGGAACGGGCAACAAAAGTAAAATTTGGTTTTCCCAATTTTCTAATAAAAAATTTTGTTCGGGATTGGATAGGCATGTGCCCAGTAGGCGAGGGGCTTCCCACCTTTCACATTCTGGGACTTAGTGTCTTCGGCTAGTCGCGGGTGCCCTGGTTGTGCCACTGCCTACCTCGTCGGGGATATGGGCGTGAAGATACTTTTTTTATAAACTCAATTTGTATAGTAAGTCTAAAGGCCACAGAATAAATAATTTGTTTTGGTTTGGTGTATATAACATATGTATGTATAATACTGAATAGTTAATAATTATATATATTACTTAACTTACTGTAAGTTTACCATTTACTTTATCAGCTCCTTTTTTGGGTGAGCTGAAAGTAATCTCTATACTTGAGATAAGCTGACGTTGTACAAATCTTTTAGTTTTAAAGTTTATGTCATATGTGTGTACAATAAATAATTAACCGGTGAATTTAGGCTTAGGAACCAGGGTCCACTTTTTTACTCTCTTATTTTTTACTTCTTACGTTCTTCAGAATTCCTATTAATAGGTCCATTAACATAAATAAATATAATAAATAAAGATAAATTGGAGAGGTTTTTTGCGGTCGCTTACCGGCTCGTATGACTTTTACGCCGTTTAGGTTTCCCTATGTGGGGCGTTGGCCCGATTCCGTTGAGTAGAATAGATGGTCTATATCTTTGTCAAGCAGCTCGTAAGAGGGGAGCAGATATCACGAACTGACCACTAGTGCACTTATTCAGGTCGGGATTCAGCGCCTTATGTATTCCTACTGCCACAATGACTATCATTTTCGGTAGACTTACACCCCATCGCAACCTCAAAAGACCCGTGTGCTTATTCGCTGCCCTCGCACATAAAAAACGCATTCGCTAATCACGTAGCCTACCGGTTTATGCAAAATATGATACCCCTTAGATGGCTTTCATGTGGTCTATCCCCTACAAAAAATGCATGAGGGCCACCTGTCGTATATGTAAGTGTTTTTCACTGTTTTAAATTAAAAAATTAATAAAAGGACATCACATTAATAGAGGACAGGCAATAACATATTTAATCTACCAGTTCTATCAAGGCGTAGTAAATTGCAAACTAGACTACTCGGACGAAATGTTTTGCTAAAGTTACGTTAAGTATTTTATCGTGTCTCTCGTTAAAAGTATTACGAATAATTTATTCTATCAAAACTTTTAGGTTTTGAAAATCCTTCGAATAAGTAATGCTCTCGTAAAGAGGTACGGAATGTTTGAAGATCTCTGTTCATAAAATCCTGAATCGTTATTTACTTTTCTGTAACTTCATAAATTACTAAAGCCGCTAGGATTCCCATACTTTTTGCAATCGCTTGGGACATTTATTTCGTAATAGAACGGAAAATGGCAGCTATGTTTCCACGTTTGCTCTTAAACATAAGTAGGTACATCTCATGATGCTAATATAGCAATGCGCCTACTTTTCGATTAGACCAACCATAGTCAATTTTCCTTTTGAATAAACTTTTAATTGTGAAAGATGAGGTGTTAGCTGTTTCATAGCCTATACATATTTTTTTTTTATTTCTAACTGACTTATCAAAAAAATATTTTTTTACGTTCGATTCCTAAATTTTTTATAAATGTGAATCGATTTTTGGGTATTTTTTGAAGCGATTTTAATTGTTTTTCGGAAGAGCTTACTTTCGAAGTGCTCCCATCACCACTAGGTCTGGATCTTGTGATGTTATTCCGGGGTAATGGAGTTTAATACCGAATCTTGTTAAGTTTGTATATTACTTCTTTTAGCCTATTCTGGTTCTCGTTTGCGCTATTTTTTGTCATGACATTGGAAGACAAATAAGCAGACGCATCCTCCTGATGGTAATAAACGCCACCTGTAGATACCAAAATGGTCATAATGGTCTACCAATTTGCCAATAAGCTAGGGTGCTAATCCTCTTGTAAGAGTAAGTTTACTGGCTAATTTACCCCCCAGATCAGTACAACCTAAACGAGATCAATATTCGTTCTACGAAGTATCTAGTGAGAAGAAATACATTTATGACTTCTGTTTGTTTTTGTGTGTTTAAAAAATACCATCTTATCCAGGATATCCGTGAAAACAAGGAACGATTGGCTACTTCCGGTGCGACCCTCTAGAGAGTTTGTCAGCCGCCGTCTTTTATAGACAAGCCTGCCTGTAAAACAAATTGGCCCTCTGTGGCTGGTCAAACTTTTTCAATATTTTATAAAGGCTGTAAAATTTATCATTATTTTATGAAATAAGCTGATCTGGGACCAAATTATAATTCCGTTAATTTATTTTGTACTAGCGTATTCTCTGCGTCTTTGCTCGCTTAACTCCGAGTCTTCAAATCTACTAAACTGATTTTACTAGCACAAAATATTATAAGGGCATTTCAAGGTAATGCAACTTACAAATAGTGAATGAAGACGTGTTAAAATCACTTCAATAGTGAATTTCATTTTAAAAAACCTATCTTTAAACACCCAGCATTCCATGTACGGCGAACGTCTCTTCTTAAACTTTAGTTACTAGTCTAAAATCGTAAAAAATACTTCTATTTTGTATTTCCAATAGTAATAGTTTTATAGCAATATTGTTAATAGTCTCGTAGTTTGTTAATGTACGAGTACCTAAATACGAATGAACAGACAGACGGACGTGTCCATTATAATATGGGTTACATTTTTAGCCATTGAAACGTGTTTGAGCTGGGGTCTTTGTAAGCATCTCTGGATAGTATAAATCAAAGTCGCATTTTTAGTCCTTATGTCCCTTTGTATGCTTAAATCTTTTAAACTTCGCAACGGACTTTGATGTGTTTTTTGTAACAGATAAAGTGTTAAAAGAAGAAGGTTTATATGTATATTTTATACACGTGCGAAACCGGTTTGGGCCGCTAGTAAAGTATAATCGAAATCGGTGCAGCGATTTAGTTGTGAAAGCGTAACAGGCAGACAATTTTCGCATTTATAATATTAGTATAGATTGCACATCTTATTGTCTGCTCTAATGTGTGGGTCGCTTAATGTTTGGATATAGGTTTGAACTAAAATTAATAGCCTGTTCGCCTAACTGTTCATAACTACGGCACATTATTAATCTTATAATTATTAATGGCTACATTACATTACTGATTATTGCTGGAGAATTCCCCTTTGCAGCAGATCGTGCTTTGAATTTTAACCTCCGATAGCTATAAGTTTGACGTGTCGGTGTATCTGTCTGTGGCATAACTTTCAAACGGATGGACAGATTTCGATTTAGATTTTTTTTGTAAGCTGAAGTTATTAAGATTCTAAGCTACTTTAAATGTAGATTTTTCAAGAGGTTATTGAATTTTTAAAATCTTAAGATTTTGAATTTAGATTATAATTATTAAGTGTAGTTTAGTTTTATTTACTTATTTGTACACTACAACTAGAATAAATTTATGTTCAAATTTTCTTTCTAGGGTTAGCTGTAAGAAATCTTTTCACGAGATAAGTTTGCTTATTGTACATTTTTTTCCTAAAAATTTCTATTTCTTTTGTGTTAGGTATTTCACTTGTATACAATAAAGAATTATTATTATTATTACAATGAAGATGGTTCTGTGTCCGGGCTCTTAACTTTCAAGGATTTCTCTAGCTGGACGACTGCCTTAGTCATGTCCTTTACACCATATTATTAATGTTAAGGGCAAAAAGTAGCCTATGTTCTTTTACAGATCATAGAGTATTCACATACCAAGTATTGTAACGATGGGTTTAGCCATTTTTTGATCAAACATTGTCTATGATCTTCTTCAATTTAATCTTAATTTTACTAATAAACGTACTAATGAATAATTATAGTCTTTATTGCACTGTAATACAGATTATAACGTCAACTTAAAAGAAGAACAGCTGTAGTCTAAATTTATTAATAAACGGCTACAGTTTTAGACGTACAGTCTAAAGTAATAATATATATAGCGTACTTACAAATGTAAATGATTATAAATAGCTCCATGTGGGTGTTGGCTGTCGACAGCAGATAGTAGAATAACCCATGTTTCACAATATTCTGCGTTTGTAAGGATTAGGCCAGACGACCACGCGGCAATATTCATGATAGGTACTACTTCGAAATAATAATATTGTACTCGTAGTTGTAACAGTTAATAGGAATGTTTTTTGTTTTGATGAAATTAAATTTGATATTACCCTAAAGGTATTTTATAATTTCAACCGCCTGAAAAAGGAGGGGCTTATTAAATATATTTGTATGTTTTTCACACGATAGCTTCGCCACTTGTAAATTGATTTTGTATGAATATAATTTGGATTTATTAAATTAAATTATAAATATAAAACTTAAAAAAAATACGTTGTGGTAATTTTGTTACGCATTCACTAAACTAGCTTTGAGTTATCGCTATCTTCTTTTAACGAGAGTGATAGAAAGAGACAAAACAATTTAAGTGTTGTCAGATCAGTTTCTACACGATATTTCCACAGGCGTTTAATCTATCACTCGGAAAGCGTTGATTCGAAAAATCATAATTCGACAGGTCCGGACTAATCTGACATGTCTAAACTTTCCATCTCTTTTGTTTTTTTTTCATTTGAAAAAAACTGTATCATTTGCATCCAAATCATCAAAACCATTACCATTGTGTTACAAAACTTTCAGATGTGGAGAAAATTTAAGTCATTCTTTTTAGTGTTTGTTTTCTTAATTATATTTCATTTATCATCTATGCAAAAAAGGATGGAAAAGAAACTCATATTCATCGAGTTTTTGGAAAGCACTTGTACAGGAAGGTATTCCAATGCTTTTACTTGATATTATTATTTGCGGAGCCTTTCGTGACATCGATGGAGGGGATCAGTGTTACGGTTGACTGCGCTCGTCTTACGGGTCCCGACACTGCATATAACTCCTAAACGTTCACATGGGTACCCTCTGTGGGGAAACGAAATTAATAGCTCCACTTTGACATAATTATATCATTAAATTGTAATTTTATTAGTCACATTCAGATGGTTCTAAAATGTTATTCTATCGTTATTTATACACACACCCGCACAAACACTCACTCACACTACTTTAAAAAATAATGTTATCATATTGTATAATATAAAATTCTCGTGTAACAGTTTTCGTAGCCATACTCCTCCGAAACGGCTAGACCGATTTTGATTAAAATTTTTTGTGCTTATCCGGTATCTATGAGAATCGGCCAACATCTATTTTTCATCCCCCTAAGTGATAAGGGTGACTCACCCCAATTTTTTTACTAAAATCACATTAAAAATATAGCAGAACAACGTCTGCTGGGTCAGCTAGTATTGTATAATATTTAGTCATAAAAATCACTGCTTTTGTTTTGGTGGTTGGTTGAGCGGAACTCAGGATCGAGGTACAAAGGCTTTCGCGTAATGTTTTAAATTGAAAATGTTTGCTGAATAAACTTATTTCGGTATTACTATGTTGCAGTTTTGATATATTGTCGGATATAGAAAAGAAACAACACCAACTTGGAATCTAAGTATGAAACAAACTTTTAGATGTGGAGAATTAAAGTCATTCTTTTTAGTGTATGTTTTTTAATTATATTTCATAAAAAAAGATGGAGAATTATTATTATTATCATTTGTAAATTTTAATCAAATTAAAGGAGTCATAATTCATACTAGCAAACACAAAAATTGTCCCGTAACACCTCAAGTAGGTATTTAATTCACAGAATATGACTTTTAGGTACGTGTAAGTACACTACATACAACTTGGATGATCCTGTGTATTAAACTTTTTTATTACATTGTTTAAATTTTTGGCATTGACGTTAGCATTTGCCATTAGTCAAGTTTAAATTTACACCATTTTATACGATTTAGCAAAATCGGGCCTAAGTTATTCAAAGCTAGTCTTAAGTCATCATAGGATGTCATATGTATTGAATACAGGTATGATCTCCTTTCTCAAGCTTATTTAGTGAGCTTTAGCGGCAACGAGGATATACACAATACAATAATTTCTTCATGAATACTCCACTTGTGCACTATAACTGAACAAAATTGTACACAACGCCACCAAAACTGACTAATTTTACTTGATACGTGACCGAAATTTAATAATTACGATAAATCTGCAACCACATTTTCTCGATGGCGCCAAAACTCTAAGGGCGTGTTCAGATGACCCGCGCCGAGCACGCACACGCGTTGAGCCCGTCTTAGACCCGCGCTCAGCACGCGTAATGCATCACGCATGCCTCTCACCCGCTTTTACTACTAGTGACAACACTAGATAAAGCGCGGGCGCAAGGAGTGTGCTGCGCGTGCGCGGGTGCGCCCAGAATGCGCGCGTGGCAAGCGTTGGCATGGACGGATTGATTTGGTTAATGCAATTTGAGAATATTGGTGTGACAATAGGGCTCAAATTATGTCGAAAAAAAATCAAAGCGTGTTCGACGCGGGTGATGGCAAGCGTGGCGTGTGCTTGGCGTCCGCGTGTCGTCTGAACGCAGCCTTAATTAGGTACATTATTTCTTTTCTTTCTTTAGGTTTTGGCATTCGCGCTAGCATATTGCCATTAGTCAAGTAGAAATTTGCATCATTTTGCATCAAATTTACCAAAATCGGTATTCAATTATAATTAGTCATAAGTCGTCAATAAGTCAGGGTCTTGGGTAAAGCGGTGGCCTCATTACTCAAGCTCATATAGTGAGATTTGGCGGCAACGAGGAAATACACGATACGTTAATTTCTTCATGATTATTTCTTTTGTGCACTTTCACTGAACAAATTTGTTCAAAATGCCACTAAAATTAACTATTTTCACTCAATATAAACACGAAATTAAATAATTATGAAAAAACTTTGGCCGTCTTTTCTCTCGATGGCGCCAAATCTCTATTACTGCATTCTTTTCAGAATTTTGCTGTGATCGCTTTCGCGCAGATAAGTAACTGGAAATAAATGTAAAGTGATCAAGTTACGAGAAAAGAGGTCCTATTCCATCCGAAAACTCGTCTTTCAATAAAACGATTCGTAGTTTCTTGTATGAAAATTGAATTTTACATACAACATTCTGTAAGAGGATGGAAACAACATTACTACGCCATGTTACGATGTTATTATTTGCGGAGCCTTCGTGACATCGCTGGAGGGTATCAGTGTCGTGGTTGACTGCGCTCGTAGTTCAGATCCGGGACGTACACACACACTTCTAAACGTTTACCTTTCCTCCGTTGGGGAGACGGAGTGAATAGCGGCGTTTCTTTAGAAATTATTTCATGATTAAAATGTTATTAGAAATTTTCAAATTACTATAAAAGCAATATTATTTATCTAACATATATAATATTTCCTGGGCACTTCTTTGTGATATTGGTAGCATTGATGTTTTGCATTTATACATGCATTTTTTTGAGTTTTTTTTACTTGTTGCATAAACTTAATTACTCAACTTTTGGCAAAGTATCATTACAAGAAAAGTTATTTTATGGTGCAGAGGTGTAACAAACCCTAATAATAGTGTAATAATTAAGATATTTAGATTATTGATTAATCAACTAGTCTCAGTCTGATTAGATAATAATAGTAATAAAATTTTATTTGAAACGGTACAAACTTACAAATGAATGTAGTACGATATCAACCGCAATAGTCATACGACTGTGTCGCAGTTACTAACGCCCATCTCCAGGAATCTCCATAGATTATGTTTTTGTATGTGTGTGTGTGTATGTGTGTGTGTGTTTGTGTGTATTTATGTTTGTATGTGTGAGTTGTTGTGTGTGTGCGGTGTGTTTATGTGGAAGTATGTTTTAGAGCATGTATGTCAATTATTAAATGGTTGTGAAAACATTTTCAAAAAGAACATTATAGACCTTATAGTATCTATATTATATTGGATATTCATTTCCTAGTTCAACTGCAGATGAAACTTTCAACGTTAACATTATTCTGACTTTATAACCATTCTGTAAATCGCTTTATACACTCTCTAGAAATTAAAGTATATATATTTAAAATTTTGTTTATTTTATTGTACAGTAATGGACTTAGATAGGAGAACTGATGACTCGTTGCAGTATAAAGAGATCTTTTAATTTCGCAAACTGTAGATCTTCTTTTACCCTTAATTAAGTTAGCATCGAATGGAGTAAGCTTATGTTTACGAATTATTATATTTATAACAAATGTTTTTCTCACAGAGAGGACCTTGCATACATCGTATAACATATTATTGGGGTGAGTGATTGGTTTGGATATAATAACCTTTAACACTGCTCGCTGTAGTCTTTCAACGCGAAGCATGCGAGTTTTAACAGCCGATCCCCAACTAGTTATACTGTAGCTTAGGATGGTTTTTGCAAGTGCAAAATATATAGTTAAGGGTGTTTTCAAATCGACAGATCCTCTAAGCTTACGGAAGACGAAGATTAATTTCCTGACACGACTTACTAACATATTGATATGTTCATTAAACGATGAAATGCTAACGATAAGTACACCTAAATATTTGACGGTATGAGTACGGCTTATCGGAATACAGTTGCACTGGTGTACAATTAACTCAGGACCGCTATGATGTGCGTGTATTGTGTAAGATGAATCAGGTTGAGATATGAGCCCGGGGCTAAAAGTTATGAACTGAATTTTGTGAAGGTTTAGGGATAATAAGTTACGATTAAGCTAGTTCAAGACGACTCGTAAAGCGAATTGAGCGTTTTCACGCGCTTCTATCCACGAACTGCCATGAACTACGAGTGCAGTATCATCAGCGTAGGTAATAATTTTGCAATTCTTAAGGGTAAGTAAACACAAGTCATTAATATATATTAAAAATAGAGTAAGTCCAAGGACACTACCCTGCGGGACACCATAGGTGACGGTTTCTTCTTCACTTACAATGTTTTCAATAACAACATATTGTGACCTTTGGCTAAGATAGTTCTCAAACATTTTGAAAGCGACCCCACGGATTCCATAACGTAACATTTTATTGAGAAGAATGGGAATAGAAACAGTGTCGAAAGCTTTAGTTAAATCAAGGAATATACAAAGCGATTTATATTTAGAATTAATATGAGTTGCTACAGTATTTGTTAATTCTAGAACTGCATCTTCGGTAGATTTACCATGTCTAAAGCCGTATTGATTGGGAGCAAGAACATTATTTTTGTTAAGGTAGTTAATTAGTCTTATGTTTATGATTTTCTCAAATATTTTTGAAAATGTTCTCAGTACGGAAATAGGCCTATAGTTATTGACACTGTGTCTATCCCCACCCTTAAATAAAGGATGGACTAAGACCTTTTTAAAAACTTTTGGGAATAAACCGGAGCAGAGAGATAAGTTAAATATATGATTTAAAACAGGAGTCAAAACGTACGTAACGTAGTTGATAGTCATGTAACGAATTCTTCGTACTAATATCACCAGGACCTATGTAAGGCTCTGTGTGCGCTCATTATTGTATATGAAATAGGGTATCCGGTAAATTCGATTCCGAAAGAGGCTCAGAATCTTAGCCTCACGCTGGTAAAGTACCGTTTACATATTATGTCTTACTAATCGACCAGGCGGACTTCGTATCGGTCTCAATTGACTATAACTTCTTTTTCCCTTAACCGATTTTGATGAAACAGGTTTTGACAACGCTGTTGCATGTAACCTAACTTTGAAAACCGCGTTCGAACCCGTTGAGTAGTTTCAAAGTGGTACGTTATCACCAGACAGACAGGCAAAAATTCCAAATTTTTTTTGTTTTGGTTTCTGTTTCTTTTCTTCAATCATCCCCTATCAGTTTTTCGGAAAATACTTAATAAACAGACACTTGATTCTAACTGCCATATTATAAGTATTGATAACTAGCTGTTGCGCGCGGCGTTGGCCGCGTGGGTAATGATCCCACAGGATCCCACTATGTGTTAATCCAAGTTTCCCTATGTGTATGCCAAATTTCGTGAAAATCGGTTGAGCAGTTTTAAGGGTAGCAGTGTTAAGGAGTAACAAATAAACAAACATACAAACTTTCGCAATTATAATATTAGTAGGATGGATATATAACGTTTATTTCCTACTCTCAGAAAATCCGTTAGCTTTCATATAAAAAAGCTACATGGTATTATTTGCAGAACGTCACGAGTTTGCTGGAGGGTATCAGTGTCACGGATGACTGCGCTTATCCTTCAAACTCTGCACCCGCATGCACAAAAGTTCTAAACTCTTACCTACCTCTTTGTACCTACTGTCTGTTGGAAATATAATTTTAATAAACCACTTCTTGACTTCATTTTCCTGGTGGATTTTTTCAGGATTTTAAAAACCTTCTTTAGGTACCGGTTGCAAGAGAACCAGTGACTGAAGTAGTTTCTAAAAATCCTGTGATAAAACGGGTTACTTGAATAAAACATGAGATTTGGGACTTTTATCCAAGTTCAATCCCAAATCGGACAGCCAGAAGAAAATGTGTTTTTTTTTTCAATTTTTAAAAAAAACAACGTTGCGAAATTGAATAATAGCCTTTTGGCAATATGTTTGCCATTGTCACATTATTGGACTAAGCAGTGGCCCTTTGCTTATCCTGGGGTGGTGGGTTACTTACTTTTTTGGGATTAGTCTACCAACAACGAATCTGGTTCTATAGTTCTTTCTCAACCCTCGATGGAAAATGAAAGATGTTATTAATTTGACTTGTATGTTTGTAAATGTGTGTGGGTGTTTGGCTTCATAACTTGTGAACGGATGGACCGGTTTCGACGAGGCTTTTTTCGTTTGAAAGCTGACGTGATCGGTATGGTTTGTAGAGTGCATATAAGTTTTGTTTTTTGAAAATACATATCTAATTTTAATATTATTCTAAAGTCAACTCAAAATATGTGGTTGCTAAGTATGTCGTTTATGAGTTATATTTAATAAATCATACTTTTTAACCGACTTTCAAAAAAGGAGGAGTTTCTATGTTCGACTCCTATTTTTTGTATAGGTATTTTAATCGATTTCTGTCTTAATTCGATTAAAAAAACGTTATTTTTTATTTGAATGGCTAAATTTCCGAGTTGCTCCATTGTTACCAAGCCTGGTACTGATGATGGAATCCAAAGAAAATTGACGAAAATACTTCATTTTTGTGTATGTAGATGATTTACATATTTAAAATTGAAGTCAGTTTTTTGTCATTTTATTTCTCTTATATTTATTTGTTCAAAGTTCCGTTAAGCTAACTTAAAAACGATATTTAAAATGCATATTAAACGAAAACTCCGAGTACAAACTAAACCTGTAGTTTCTTAAATTTTATACCTACAGCATATTTTTAAATGAAAAATTTACCAAAAAAAGTCCCAGTAAGCGGACTTAAAACAATTTTAAAATGCATATTAAGTAATAAAAAGAAATATCCTATTTAAAACTTCGAATACTTTACTGTACGGGTGCGTAAAGTACAATTAGTGAGGAAGGTAAAAAAGATAATATTCATATTACAGTGTCTAATAGCATCGTAAGGCTAAAAGC
Source organism: Calephelis virginiensis (assembly GCA_002245475.1). Classification (NCBI taxonomy): domain Eukaryota; kingdom Metazoa; phylum Arthropoda; class Insecta; order Lepidoptera; family Riodinidae; genus Calephelis; species Calephelis virginiensis. Next base: position 65,826 of record NJDC01007321.1, read on the forward strand.
ATAATGCTTTTAATGTAATCTGCAGACAGGAATACTTACCCGGGATGGATAACGGGTTTTTGGAGTAAAGATATGAGACAGAAATATTTACTTACTTACGCATTTTCCCAGGGTTTCATGTTGGTACCACGTACTCCTCGTAACTTTTTAGATTTACACCTAACATATATTGTTCGAGGCCTAACCTTCCGTGCTCAGGTTGGTAACGCACCATTACCACCTTTAGTGTCTCTAGGCGGCGTAAATTCTTTACCATCTAGAAATTCGTCTGCTTGTTTGCCTTCCAATAGCGTAAAACTAAAATAAATAAAAACATAGTTTTAAAAAGGATAAAATTTTAAATGATTACAGTTGTTTTGCCTAAATAAGCTAAGTCTATAATAAATATTATAATGGGTTCGTTACATTAATCGCCATACTTTGGCAATAATCCTATAGATACTGTGGATATATGGATTTGACCGCCTCGTTGGTCGAGTGGCTAGCGTATTCGCCTAACTGCATCGACGAATCGCGAGGCTCGGGTTCGATTCTCGACGGGGGCAGGCATTTGTGTGATGAACATTTAGATGTCTGCATTTCCGGGTCTGGGTGTTTATTAAATTTGTAATAGTATAAATTTAATAAACACCCAAACACCCAACATATATTAAACACATATAATTTATAATAATATTTATATATCTATAAAATAAATTTATAGATATATAAATTTATCTGTTTTAGTATTTCTATGTAATAGTATCGTTGACTAACACCCATAACACAAGCATATAATTTGCTTACTTTGGGGTTAGATTCAATTTGTGTAACTTGCCAAGGAATATATATTTATTATTATTTTATTTATATTTAAAGCTTATCTTTTAGATAAAAGTGTTGATTAAGGGTCGAGCAAATTTATATTATAACTTTATGCGCCTCATCAAGAAAAACTGGTTTGCTCTCAATAGTAATACAACTGGTTTCACAATTTACAATAATATGATACTTTGTTTAATAGTTACGTAAATAGGATATATATATAGGGATACCAGATTTTTCTAAGTTATAAATTTAGTTATATAATATATACGTATATGATAAAAATAATAATAATTTATAAATAGCTATGTATGTTTGTAATAATGTTTGTAATAATGTTTGTAATAATGTTTGTTATTAAAATATGAGTTTAATTTTTTGGTAAATATTACTCGTATTAAAGCAAAATTTATGTGTTTATATATCCCTACGACATTTGCATAATTTCTATGCCTTCTATAAGTAACATGGAATTTAAAAAAAGCTCTTTTTGTGCAAGATTTCAATCTTTTTTGCTATTGTTAGGATAAAAAATGTCCTTAGGCACACATTACCGAAGTACACCAAAGTATCTACTACCAGCAATGCTTTAAATAGAGAAATATACAGTTTCAAATAGATGGCTTGGTAGAGATACTAGACCGAATGACTTTATACTTTACGTTTCCAAACATTAGTTAGAATGATACTTGCCTATTTCCACACAATTCATCATTGGCACATGGCAGAACTTTATTACGAGGGTTACAAATTAAACCTGTAGTTTTTGAAATTTTGTGCTTATAGCATATTTTTTTATGATAATATTTAGCACAAAAAAAGTATCTCCATTCCCATATCCCTGTAAAGGTAGGCAGAGGCACGACCAGGGCACCCACGACTAGCAGAAGACACTAAGTCCCACAATGTGATAGGCGGCAAGCCTATCGCCAACCGGGCACATACCAAATCCCGAGCAACGTTTTTTTTTATTAGAAAATTGAAGAATTTTCTTCTTGTTGCCCGATCCGGGAATCAAACCCGGACCTCATGCATTCAAGTCCAATACCTGGACCGCTAGACCACATTTTCAAAAAAGCATTAGCTGTTACAAGACTAAGAAAAATCTATTTATCATTAGTAGCACAGATAATATTATAAAGCCACAAATAACATTATTTGTATAAGAAAAGCAAGCTCTGATATGTACAACACATGAATAATGAATATTACAAAACATTCCGAACAATACAATTTAAAAGTTAAACAGATAATGCAGCGGGTGTAAGTTATACGTCATACTTTGTACAGTTTCAACTAAAGAAGAATGCACCACAGACCAAGCTGACAGGAAGCGCGAAAGCTCATTTCACGGCGGTCGCACTCATATTTTAGACACTCCAAAATACCCACACTGTATAACAACCTGTAAACGTAAATATCCTTTATTGCAAGGTGTTTGAGTGTTATTTACCAAGGCTTTATACGATGTGCCGGGATACTAAAACTAGTTACATTATGAATGCATGCATAAAGAACAAAGAATGAAGATCGCTATTTCATATTATAAAAGTTGCTCAGTACACACCTCGTAGTTCCTGTTTTGTGTATTTATGTGAATATAATAGCTTCGGCTGTGGTAATAGTGGGCACTCAGTCTTAGCTATGTTAATGAGTGGCAATTAGCTAACGGTTTAAAGCTAGTAAGTTATTACGAAACTTAATAATTTAAATACAAATACACAAAACAAACACAGCTTTTTCTTTACAACTATAAAATTTTATATATTTTCACGTCCATATCCCTGAAGGCTTAGGCAGAGACACAACCAGGGCACCTAAGACTAGCCGAAGTAACTAAGTTCCACAAATTTGATAGATGGCAAGCCTATCGCCAACCGGGCACGTATACAAATCCGGGCTACGTTAATTTTATTAGAAAATTGAAAATATGCATTTCCTATTTTTGTTTGTTGCCCGACCTGGGGATCGAACCAAGGACCTCAAGAAGTCAAGTCCGAAGCCGGACTGCTACACTACAGAGGCTACAGACCACAGATTTGTGGAAAATGTGTCAATGCTATTGTCCATTAATAGGTGTTTGTATACCTTAGCTGAAATAAAATAAAATGTCTGGTTTGTAGTTTTATGTAACTTGCAATAAGTTACATAAAACTACAAACCAGACATTTTATTTATGTGTGTTTGTATAATACATACTTTAAGGTTGCTGAAAAAGGGAGAAAGGGCATGCTTCGTTTTTCTAAGTGCTGGGACAAGAATGACAGATAAGATATTGACAAAATTAATTTATGCAAAGCAATTGCTTGCTATCCATTATCGGTTATATTAATAACCTGTCTAAGAAAAAAATCGTAGTATTTTAAATCAGTAAAAAAATAACCTCCGTTATTTTTTAATAATAAACAAAAATATCTAATAAAAAAAAATCTAGGATTCCTATCTTTGTCTGTAGGTATTAATAACCTAATTAATATTGGCCGTGTTGGGACTAATTAATATTTTACAAAAATATATATATATATATATATATAATTTTTGGGTAATAATCGACTCAGAGTCTAAAATGAAAATAACAGTTTAAAGATAGTGCATAAACTTTGCATGAAGACGTGTGTAACGAACATTGGCCAAATTTGTATAGGAGCTGGACCTGACTTTTTTTGTCATGTCCCAAAAAAGGCTATTCTTAGATTCGTTTGTTTTTATGTAGTAAACACCATCTTATTTGAAAATTACACCTAAATAGACACAATTTTTTATAATCACGTTGACTTACTTTTGAGGTTAGAATCCACAATTACCTTTACGTGGCTGTGGCGTAGCATAAAAGTGTAGACAGTCATAAGCAAGAAGGGTAATAAGCGACCCCGTTTATATTTATTTCAATTTTAATTAAAAAATTAAAAAATATAGAAATAGAATCTGTCATCTGTCAAATCTGTCAAAGCGTACGTTACTCTATCTGTCTATCCAGGATCCTGTTTCTCGTATAGACGTATTTTCGCACTTAACACATACAAAGTGTTTGCATG
>NJDC01007321.1:69763-80073 GCA_002245475.1 Calephelis virginiensis
ACACAGACTTGCCCGACTTTACATGGGTCAGTATAATTTAGTAATAACTTCATAGCTTTCGCAGAATTGCCTGTCTTGACCCTCTTACTTTAATTAAACTACTTAACTATTGAAAACTCCTTTATGAGTACAGCAAAAGTGTTACTGCCGGGTCCATATATGGTCCCTATACTTGATGGGGCCTTTCACCTGCTAATGTTATATGAATAACATAAGCCACTAGAGAACCATAAACTGAAAGCAATTAATGACTTAGCTATAAAAAGCGATGATATATACAAGGAGAAAATATAGACATATCATAGGATAGATTGGACGATATAAATAGGATCATACCATTATTCTAAATTTAAATGATTTTATAAAAATGATTGACCATTTCCAGTCATGGCATCACGACTGAATGGATGGACTATTTTTTCATTATTTTTTGTTGGGGTGGTTATTGTCAGGAGAAGGTTTTTATGAAAAGAAAAATGGGAAAACAAACTGTTAGTAGCTGTTAATGTCAAGCGATACGACGTGCGCCGGGTTGGCTAGTTAAATATAAAAAAACTGAAAAAGAAGTTGTTATTCTGAAATGGTCCTTAATTTATTTTAAAGACACCAAACCGAATGAAAAGTTGAAAACCACACGACGAAATTGGTTTTAATAAAAGAAACGTGAAGATGGTTTTTAGGTTGTTCGAATTGTCACAACTAGAACTGTAGGTAACTTTTTTTGTTTTATGATATTGGAAGGCAAACAAGCAGACGGATTTCCTGATGGTAAGAAATTCACGCCGCCTAGAGACATCAAAGGTGGTAATGGAGCGCTGCCAACCTGAGACCGGGATGTTAGGCCTCGAGCAAAAGTAAGTTTACCGGTTACCTAATCCTCCGCACCGGAACACGTCAACGGCGAGCACTGAAGTTATAACAGCAGGAATAGGTAAGGCGGTAGTGCCAATCCGAGCGAGTTACCACCTAGTCAGATGTCACGATGACAGTGACGGTAAGCTCGCCTTTTACGAGCTGTCTACCAAGAAGGCAGATGGTGTATTCTGCAAAGGAGCCCAGACTAACACGGGGAAATGGACGCAACTGGGGTGCGTGTACTTCATAAAAACAATAAAACCAAAAAAGTACAAAGTTTAGATAAATTGTTGCAGATTTGAAAGTATAATTTGTTATGACTATTGTATACATATCCATACATAAAAAATGTATAGTCAACTAAATGAGATTTGCCATGGACTACATAATATTACGTCTTGAAATGAATAGATCTGAACATTGCAGTCGTCATCAGGTGACCCCATTACTGATATTTACATTCGATTATAAGCTAGCAGGTTGCCAAGTAGGCAGGCCAGAGGTCGACAGAGCTGTTCCGCGCCGAATCCGGCACCTCAACAGTGCAAGTCCACTTGGCACTTAGTGACCTATATCCGCTTTGGCACCGCTCACAATCGCCGCTTCAACTTAATTGTCCCGACACTTCGAGCTTTCCTAACGACTGTGCGGCAATCGCTCGATTTAAGAGGATTGAACAGTTAAGAAAATTTAGTGAAATATATTTTAGAGTTAACATATTGCTATCACCATAATTCCATATTTAATGAGGATGTTTTCGCATTTTTGTTTAGTATGGAGAAGAAAAAATAAATTAGCATGACGGGATATTATTGACGCATGTTCAGTAAATTTATCTTCTGATACTACGAGCACTCAGAAAGATTGAGTTAGCTAGTGCCTAGTCTGACGTCAACAGTGCTATCTCAACTCCTAATACAATATTGTGAGACTATATTTTAATATCTAGCGAGTCACATTCCATTTGATAACTCTTTTAGTCCTTTTCAATTTAATTTCACCTGATTCTATGTTGAGCTAATAAAATACAAATACAGCTACTCTTTATAATCTGTAGGGTTACTTTTTAATAGGGAAATTTGAATAACGCCATATTTGAAATCAGAATTGGATTTGTCATTTTGGGTACTATAGAACAATACTACTACTATACATATTATAATACTATTGAACATAGTTGACACTTAGTAACTAACAAACAGTGAAATATTTTATCGGATTCGTTGACTTATTTTGAAATTACATGTAAATAAGCCGCCAGAACTGTTTTCAAAAGTGCCGAAATTGATATATTCGAGTCCAATTTCTAATTTGCATGAAGTCAAGATTCAAGAGTAACTCCTGTAATTAAGATGAAAGAATTATGTATATAAACTCTACAGCAATATGTTTAAAGCGTGCCCGTCTTCCTGTGTCTGGCAAACATGCAATACTTGCCCAATGCCAATTGCATTGAAAACAATGGCCTTCCCATAGCACTGAACTATCCTTTACACAGAAGCTCTGAACATTGTGACTGAGGCTAAATTCAAGAGCTTTTAGTCTGATATCCATTACGAGTCAATCGAAGCCGATAAATTGGGATTCACAAAAATAATACTATACATATTATATTGCAAGACTATTGAAAGCTCAAAACATTTGTAGAATGCATGAATTTTTTTTCTTATGATACTGGAAGGCAAACAAGCAGATGGATTTCCTGATGGTAGGAAATTCACGCCTAAAGAGATCAAAGACGATAATGGTGCGTTGGCAACATGAGGCCGGGATATAAGGCTTCGAGCAAAAAAAAGTTTAACGGCTACCTTACCTTCCTCAGCTATCCTATCCTATTCCTATCAGCTAGTTAGATATCACGGTGTTAGTGACGGTAAGCCTATGCTCGCCTTTTGCGAGCTGACTGGCGGGAAGGCAGATGGTCTATTCTGCAAAGTAACCTTCGGCAACACAAGGAAAATAAACACATTTCGCTTGTTTAAGAATAACAAGAAAAATATTATTGAAATTTAACCCAAGCACAGGCAAGTGCTAGAATAAAAATACCTTGATAAAAAGAAAAAAAAATTGTTTTTGTGGGAAAATACAATCCAAGTCTTGCATTGTGAAAATCAAAGCTGAATTTTAGAAAAAAAAAAGTTGAGAGGTGTCAAGGGACACCCGGATGGAACGAAGTTCTCCTCAAAGAACGAGGGCCCTCTCTCTCTCATCTCTATCAATCTCTAGTAATCTCTATCTCTATCTCTCTTATAGAGAGAGACAGACAGAGTAACATGAAATAAAAAAATATGTATAAAAAATAATGAAAAAAAAAGAAAATGATAATTAAAAAAATAGAAAATTAAAAATTAAAAAATAAAATTGTCCGACCCGGGATTCGAACCCGGGACCTCATGCAGTCAAGTCCAACTACTGAATCGCTAGACCACAGAGCAAAAAGTGTCGTGACAACATTTTCGTAAGAATTTTTTCCGTCTAGCCCCCATTCACAACGCGCAATAAGGAACTTCGTTCCAAAAATCATATCATATCATCGACCACACATCCATCCAGCTCACATATAAAACTGACACAAACAGCTTGTTTATCTTACTCTTAGGTTTTTTAATTGTATTAAATTATTATTTTGTTATAGATTGTTATAGTTATATTAGTATCTAAGCATAAGTTTTAGAACTAAATACGTCGTTTACAAAAATTTTTCTAAATTGCATTAGGTAATAACATTAAAAACACAAGAAATGAGCCATTTATTGATAGCTATAAAATATTTTTCCAGCTTTTTTGATACAAATACTTTTCGCTAAATGAAATGAATTTCACTAATATGTTTCGTTTAACTAAATTGACCAGGCACCTCTTTGGCCTGGGTAAGGGCTGGAAAGAGATACGTAAAAAAAGGACATACAAATAAATGACAAATTAGACATACCTTCACGAAAAGAGCTTATTCATTTCTAAAATATCTCATTTCTATAATATAATATATATAATTCCACTCAATTATTAACACCCTACCGCCTTATTAATAAACGCGGACTAAAGCCGGAGTATATTTTAAGTGATATTATAGTCTGTATCACATTGTAATAAAGATTATAATACCAGGTTGTACCTTGAAGTACTTTACTCCACGTTAATAAGACTGCTAGTTTTGCAGTTATTCGTGGACGTCAGTGATAAATGAACCATCAGATGAACCGCTCCTACGTTTGCAACCTATTACATTAAAAAATGTATTCATAGTACTAACATAGTCAAGTATTTGGGGCCAATTTAGTAGGTTAACAATTTATATTAGTGATAACGATACAGACCTGCAGCTTTCGGTTCCCTCTAAAAATGTAATGCTATATTTTTAATCGACCTCAAAAAAGTTCTCGATTTGACTATTTGATTTTTTGTAATTTTTTTTTGCGACGGATTTTGATGGTTCTTTTTTAGAAAAATCATGATTCAAAAGTCCCATATCAATTTTTTCATGGTCTGAGTTGTTCTTAACAGTGCATTAATTTTCCACTTATGTTGACGATATCATTAATGATTATCAAATCGTGTGTACAATAAAGTAATTGGAGTCGACTTTTGCAGTTTTACCGAGCTTAACTTTTATGGTAAGATTTGTAAGCGCTTCATGCAAAAGTGAAAAATCCAACACATTGTCTGGTGCCGTGTTATGGCCATATATAATGAAAGAGGGGATTACAATTTGCCTTTGTGACGGAGTCGTCCAATTACATTAATCCGGCGTGCTGGTGCCGTGCCGTAGCGTGGCGCCAAGCCGCCGCAACTTGATTAAAAATTCTATTAGTTAAAAGGTGGATATCTTCTTGTTGCTAGATAAAGCTTGTGTTTCTGTGAGAATGTTTTAACAAGTCAGTTTATCTTTTATTTATGAAGAACTAGCTGATCCGACAGAAGATGTCTTGTCCTAGCTATGAATATGTTTTTTTATTCATATGAACTTTCTTGTGACGATAATTAACACTAAAAAAAAAGAATTAAAAAAATTGGTTAATCCGTCCACGCATGATGCGATGACCAAGAGAAATGGGGATTCCTTTTTAAATACAAGACGTTACGAAAGTAGAGTTTGACCGACACATTGCAACTTTATTTTTCTACAGGAACTGCCATGTGCGTGATTAACAAATAAGTAACGTGTTCCTGAATTCGGGATTCAGATATTTGATGTTATCTATTTATATATTTCTATGTATGAATGTCGTTGACCAGTAACACAACAATATAATTTTTCTTTTATTAAGTTCTAATAATCACATATATTTAATATGATTTGCATAACTTATTAAAAGTTTATAAGATTAACTTATTAAATAATAAGATATTATTTACTTGGATTGAATTATGCTTATAGTACAATAAAAATGTACACATCCATGGAAGCTTCATGTTTGTAATAGCAGATGAATTACAGAAAAGCCACCTTAAATGGTATAAACATATTCTGAGAAAATTGAAAGGAACAACCAACCCAGCAGGTTAAAGAACTCGATCAAAAAACGCTGGCTGCAAGATATGTATGCCAATGGACTTATCATCAAGGATAGCAGGGACGGAAAACTGCTGGAGAAAGAGTAGAAAATCGGACCTTTAGCTCTCTTGCCTAAAGATCAGGACCTAGGGGATTAACGCTAGGATGATTATAACAATGAAAGTGATAAATGAAAAATTAGAACACTTTTTTATTACCTTTATTAATTTCAAAGGTTCATTGCGGCAGTTAACAATATTACAGTCATACTATTATGATAATGCGAAAGTGATTTTTTGTTTTTTCACGTTGTAGCGAAGCACTGTTAGTATATTTTTGAATGCGGATATAGATAGAAGTTTGTCATTATATTATGCTACTTTTATACCCATATCTAAACGAATACGTATGTCTCTTTTGCGGGCAACTAGAAATACATATTCTAAATACAAATTTTAAATGAAAAACTCCTGACCTAATCTTATATTGTAAAAGTTACTGGTGTAGGGAGCAATAAAGTTTTCAACACAGCACAATCTCCTAAGTGAAAATTCTCGAAAATTAAAGCAATGCATTAAAATGTTAATAATGGCTCTTGTTTAATGTAAAATTGCACTACATATTTTACCCATGCCATAATATATGACCTACACTTTTATAGCTTCATTACATGCTCCTCAGATTTATGAACCTAAATACTGAAGCTTAAAGACTAAATTATGTTACTACGTACTCCACTTGTGCTGGAGTATTTGAGCCTGAATTTCGTACAATAACACTAAAGTAAATTGCAAAAGTAGCTTAGCCTGAAAGTAACATGTTATGAACTTTTTTCTAGGTAACTGTAAAATAGGAATTTTCAAACTGGGGTAATGTATACCTGAGGGTAAACAAGTTCGTGAAGGTTGTACAGTTTTATGCAATGTCAAATTAGAGTACTCGTTATTTATTTTGAGTTTTTTAAGGTTAAGTCTACAGAAAATATCGTCCCGTCCGTATCCCTTACTAGGCAGAAGTACACAACCAGTATAAGACTATAGTAGTATGTTCAAAGGAAAGTATGTAATTACATTTGACACGTATTGGTCCTGGAGTCCTTTGAAGAATAGAATATAAATGCTTTTAAGCACCTGTACTAGAGACAGTAATATTAATTTCTAGTCATATATAGGTTACATTGTAGATGTCTATAATAAAAGATAAATAAAGGTTATATTGCAGATGTCTAAGAGGTAAAGGATGTTTTATATTATTCTTTGTTTTATATTATTTTATTTTTTAATATTTTATAATATGATTCCCTTACCATATTTTGAATGTATTGTTAGGGGTAAAATATTTTACCAATTTTAAAAAGAGGAGGTTATAAGTTTGACGCCTGTATTTTTATGTATTTCTGTCAATGTATTCGTGTCGATAGATCAATTTTAAAAATTGATTTTTATTTGAAAAAGCGTACTTCCATGGTATGGACTTAGTGTCTTCGGCTAGTCGTGGTGCCTTGGTTGTACCTCTGCCTACCTCTTCGGGGATATGGGCGTGAAGATACTTTTTTTTACTTCCATGGTATTATCCCATTGCCATAATATCATGATCTGATAATGAAATCCCAAGGAAACAGGGAAAATCTCTATTGTTTGTATACTTAGACTACCTACATAATTCAGTTGGAGTCGGTTTTTAGGAGTTTAGTAAATTTAAGTTATTCTGTAATATATTTAATGTAGAGACACCATTTCACTATGCACAAAAGGTGCTTTATAAGTACCCCAGCCTAAATGGTTGAACCTAGATTAAGGTTAAAATAAATACACTAGAAAGAACAGACATAGCCATAAATCTTGGAGACTGTATAGATAAAATGAAGTCCACCACGTAAAACACTAAATTTTTCGCTCTGATATATGAGCATTGGACATGGACAGCTTTAAAGGATTTATACACCTACCCGTTTTAGGGTTCCTTGGCTATAATACCAGACAGATTTCTCATAATTTCTTTTAACCTACTCGAAAAGGACGTGGTTCCTAATTCGACTGCATGTTTGTTACAAATTACTCGGCAAAAAACTAAGTAGGTAAGTAAGTATCTTCACGCCCATTTCCCCGAAGAGATAGACAGAGGCATAACCAGGGCAACCACGACTAGCCGAAGACACTAAGTCCCACATTGTGATAGGTGGTAAGCCTATCGCCAACCGAGCACATGACCAATCCCGAGCAACATTTTTTTTTATTAGAAAAACCCAATCCCCGTGTTGGTTCGGGCTCCTTTGCAGAATAAACAATCTGCCTTCCTGCTAGGCAGCTCGTAAAAGGCGAGCATAGGCTTACCGCCACTAACACCGTGACATCTGACTAGGTGGTAGAGTTTCGCAGCGACTCGCCCGGATTGATACTACCGCATTACCTATTCCTACCGCCATAACGTCATGACGTGTTCTGGTTTGGAGTGTAAGGTGGAAGGTAAACTTACTTTTGCTCGAGGTCTAACATCCGGATTCAGGTTGGCAACACACCATTACCACCTTTGGTGTCTATATGCGGCGTGAATTTCTTACCATCAGGAAATCCGTCTGCTTGTTTGCCTTCCAATATCATAAAAAAAAGTGGACAATTGCGGAATCATTTGCTATCAAATCGCGACGTGTACTTTAGTGAAATACACTGCACTTATGATTATATCAAATATTCTTGTGTAATAATTGAAGATGGTTGCATTATTTTCAACCGACGAAAAAGGGAGGAGATTCTCAATTCGACCCGTATGTTTTTTGAATGTATGTTACTCAATTATTCCGGTGTTTGTGGACGGATTTTCAAAATTATTTTTTTAATTAAAAGCCTGTACTCCCGTGGGGATCCCATTAAAATTTGGTCCAGGTTTACATTAGCATTCATGAGAAAACCACATATTATGTTCCAGATTTGAAGTCGGTTTTTTGCAGTTTTACTGCGTTTAAATTATGGTGTCAATTATCGCGTTTGTCTAGCGATAGAAGGTAGTATTTAAAAGCACTTGATATACCCACCCAGAGAATAGCCAGTTGTATGTATAGATATATAGTCTAAGAATATGCGCAATAAATTATGTTTTTGTTTTAATTTCAAGCTTTCCTGTCTATCTTTTCATTACAAAAAAGTGGTTTCAACTGCTACGTACTTAAATATTGAAACGGACATTTCAATTGACTTAAAATCTAGATTGTATGGAGGGATAGCAGCTGAATGCAAGCAACAAACAGGATATTTTTAAAACAGACGCCACATGTGCAACGTTGACTAACATTCTCATTGTCTTTTTGGAATGTTCAGAACAATTCCAGTTGAACTGGCACCGAGCCGCTTTACTGCTATTGTTAAGTGCCTCTATTCAAAAGAGACCCAGAAGATACTACACGATTAAGTGAATTATTGCTTTTACTGGCTGATAATCTTTATTATTCATTCATTGTCATTAATAATATTGAAATCTTTGTGTTGTGAGCTTTTCTTAAAATTATTGTATTTGTTAAGGAAATTACTTAAACAATATTCGTAATGTGAAGTGGTATTGGTCCACAAACATAATTGAATTACAAATAGATATCTGCCCGTGATAACCACCAGAAACTGATTAGGCTCTGTCAGAATACTGATCATAATTAATAATGTTAGGGACCAGTCACATCAATTATTCGAATCCCAAAGTAAGAAAATTATGTGCTTATGACATGCATATAATTTAAGCGCTACTGCACTTCTGCAAAAAAAATGCGATGCTGCTCTGCACTGTGCTGTCCAAGTCGCATTAATATATATAACTCAAAACAACTCGTTGGATCTAGATCGACTTAATATGGGTATGTCTCTGAATTAATACATATATTCACAAAATGACTCAACCAAATTCATTGACAATTAGCGGGGTAATTGCGTAACACACAGTCGAATTTAGAACTTCCTTCTTTTTAATGTCAGTTAAAACTCAAAAACGATTGCAACAAAATATACAAATAAAAATGTAATTAATTTTATGTAAAACAATTTTGTTAAATTTTTCGTAGGCGTTCGTGGCTGTATGTAACAAGTTGTGGTATCATTACAGCGTCGAAAAAACGAAAAAATAATATTGTCTTTTTTTAGGATATTGTCAATGAAAAGTTATAAATAACTTTTAATTAAGCAATAAACTTTGAGGTTAAACTTTGATTTAAGTCTGACAAAAAAATGGTTTCAATTCGTTCTATAAATTTTTAAAGAAAGAAAAAATTTCGCCCCAGACAGGATTTGAACCTGTAACCTTTCGTGTGTAAATTTATCCCAAGCACAGGGCAAGTGCTAAAATAAAAATACGTTTCAATTCGTTCAGTTTTTCAAGAATTCAATATTTTCAAGAGGTCACCATTTTCTAGAATCCTGTAATTTTATTTATTTGTCTGGAGTTCAATTTTCAAATCCGACGATGCAGTATAAAGAACCTAACTTCTCACCCCTTAAAATCTTGTTGGACATTGTAGACATTATATCAATGAGAGTATAGTGCGCAAGACACGGTGAATTAATTGAGAGACCTATTAATTAATTGTGGTTTGTCAAAGTACATTCTGTAATACTGTTCATAGCAATGATAGACAAAGACAACAATACAAAATGAGTTTGAGAAACGAGGGAAAGAAGATTGTCCGAATGGATGATTTTTGTGAATTATTGAACTGTGTATATTATATGTAAAATTAGTTAATGTAGGTGGAAATTAGTGTAATTTTGTTCAATTAAAGTGCACACGTGAAATTAAAAAATTAAATGAAAAAAATAGTGTACCACGAATTTCCTCATTGCTACCAAATCTCAGAAAATGAGCTTGGGTAGGCAGGCGAATGCTTTACTCAAGACCCTGGCATGACATTCTAGAACAATTTATGACTAAGTGTTATAAAATATAAAACTTAAAAAGTGAATCGAATATAAATAACAAGAAA
>NJDC01007321.1:80703-92329 GCA_002245475.1 Calephelis virginiensis
TAAACAAATAACTCTTGCTTACAGGCGGGTGTAAAAATATGATACTATTTTTTGATATTGTAAGGCAAACAAGCAGACGGATTTCCTGATGGTAAGAAATTCACGCCGCCCAGAGACACCAAAGGTGGTAATGGTGCATTGCCAACCTAAGGCCGGGATGTCAAGCCTCGAGCAAAAGTAAGTTTACCTGTAACCTTATCCTCCAAACCGGAACACGTCATGACGTTATGGCGGCAGGAATAGGTTAGGAGGTGGTACCAATCCGGGTGAGTCGCTGCGAAACTTCTAGTAATTTTACTTGTTATTTGTTAAAACCTTGTCTTCTCTGCGACTTATTAACATTTGCAAAGATTTTCTTTTTTTCAATCAGTTATCTATTAAACATAGTTGCAATGCTTTTAAATGTCTTCTGATTATACATTTTGTTTTTTTTAAAGGAACCATTAGAGAGGCTTTTTTTTGTATATTTATGCCATTCAAATGTGTCCAGATGAGTTTAAGATAACCATGTCCAATAAATCATGCAAAATAAACACTTAATTCTAACTGCAAATGGGTACTGTAGGTAGATGTATTTTTTGATATGCGTTTAGATCGAATCAGCAATTTTGATATTAATTTGCAACGCTTTCATTTCAACTATTTGTATTGATAACATAAGTAAACTTTAAAATAAGCATAATGATTTTAAAATCATTCTATTCTTCAAAAGAATGATTAGAATTATTAGAATGATTTGCTTTTAGAATGATTTTTGACGTCTAGTATTAGATGCATTTTTATATTTTTAAGAGCACCATTGTATAGTATCTCGCTCAATCTTGTTCCATACTTTAGGGTGGCCTGGAAAAGATCACTGCCTTGACGATAAGGCCGCCTTTGCGTATCTTCTTAGTTTAAGTTATTATAATGTATTTGTAATTTTGTAGTATTTGGTGTACAATAAAGAGTTATTGTCTTGTATTGTATTATGTTCCATAAATACTTTGAAATTATATGCAACCTGGCGACCGAAATGCTAGTGCAACACATTGTATTATGCGAGAGATAAAACGTTAAAGTGGTACTTTTACTTCACTGTACACAATGACCAATAATATGAGATACACATGTTTACATTAGTCAGGAAGTGACAAAAAGCATCTTCACGCCCATATCCCCGAAGAGCTAGGCAGAGGCACAACCAGGGCACCCACGACAAGCCGAAGATTCTAAGAAGTCCCACAATGTGATAGGTGGGAAGCCTATCGCCTAACGGGCACGTTTCCAATCCCGACCAATATTTTTTAAATTAGAAAGTTGGAAAGTGACAATTTAATGAAAATCACAGACCGCATACAAACGAATACTACCATGTAGGTTCATCAACAACTTATAACGCCGTTAAGCTGAAGGGGTTATATGTAATTTTTATTTCGTATAATGTAAGATTTGTTACATTATACGAAAACAGGCAGTAAGCGCCAACAGACGGCTTCGGACGTTTACTTGTTGCGGTGTTTAACGGGCCGATATTATCTGCATAATGCGGTCTTCACTGCCAGCGTTCGCGCTACATTATGGCCCTCCCTCACTGGGAATGTTCGCCAGAAATATTACAATCCAAGATCCGATTATAGTGTTACCCTACAATACTATGGATCACTAAATTAAAATTGAACATCTCTCCACTGTACGAGTATATCCCTGCAACCCAATAAGTGTGTAACCTTCACCCGTGTGGTCCGGGCTCTTTTGAAGAATAGATCATCTGCGAGCATAGCCTAACCGTCACTAACACCTTGATATCCTTTTTTTTTCTTGGAATGACTAATGTGTTGCCAACCTCGCGGTTTTTACAACTTCACCGGGCTTTATACCTTGATATCCTACTAAGTGGTAGAGTTTCGTAGCGACTCGCCCGATTTGGTAACACCGCCCTACGTATTCCTGCCGTCATAACGTCCAATGTGTTCCGGTTCGGAGGATGCAGATAAACTTAGTTTTGCCCGAGGCGTAACATCTCGGCCTCGGGTTGGCAAGCACTATTACCACCTTTGGTGTCTCTAGGCGGCATGAATTTCTTACCATCAGGAAATCCGTTTGCTTCTTTACCTTCAATTACCATAAAAAAACCTTACGACATTAATTATCTTCTACTTCTGAGGTTGTTCAAATATTGCAACCCTGCAACCTTCTCTTGTCTCTCATTTACAAAATATACGAACCTCTACTGTTATATTTCAAAAAATGTTCTAGTGAATGGGTGCCTTTATTAGTGTATATATTTACATCCAACCGCTCTTATAATAACGCTTGTTAACTCGAAATTAATTACCAGTACAATCGGATAATATCGCCAATAACTATTAAATAAAAGTCGCCGTTATTGTAATGATTATTTAATTTGTTTGCGTTAATTATTTTTGTTGTGTAATGTGGCTATCAGAAAATACATATCATTAATAATCGATATTTGATTCGTGTTGATATCCAGTTTAATATTTCATGATCTATCTACAAACTATATTTGTATAAACTGTTAAGCATCAAACTGAATGCTTCTCTAAAATGCGCTTGACGAATATAGCCGAAGCGCATTATTTAAATAGTAGTACTGTACTTGCGTTATGGGTGTTAGTCAATGATACTAATACATACATATTTAATACAAATTGGATTCAATTTAATAAACAACTGTAACTACTTACTATTTCGCATAATTTTCGCTGATAATCAACAGAGGGGTATCATCCATGTCGTCAACTTATAATGAATCATCAATGCTTATTGCGATTGGCTGCCGGCAAACAAAAAAAGAAATGACGCTGACGCTTTCGCGTATAGTAGCAAACCTCTTCGAAACTATTGTTTTTGCGGAACTTTGACATATCTACCTACTGCAGCTTTGTAAACGTGGATTCAGGTATAAAACCTCACATCCAAGGCTAGTGCTGGTTTGATGTCTATATGTAAACTCGTGGTCGCCCATTGGTCGAAATTCGCCCCTTATAATTTTTAATATCTTGTTGATAAAAACTTCATCTTCATTTCTCAAGACCAACTACTTTGTTTCCTAACTTTTTAGTACGCCATGTGTGATCTTTTATCGTTTCCATCAATATATTTGTTTGTGTGTGTCAAATGCATGGTAGTGTGGTTAAAGTTTTATTTATTGATTTAATGTACTTTATAAGCATTATTATTGAAAATTTTTAACGTTCTGCACTTCTCCTACACATAAACTATAAGTGTGCCAAATTTTATGCTCCTGCGCCCTCGCAATTTTCGTAAAAAGGAGTCCAAAGTTTTGGCATCACGTATTAATACATACATTATCATTTCGCAGTAACCTGCGAAATACTGAATTCAAAATCATCTTAGTTGTACCCTGTCTATACATAGTGCCGATATATGTCACATTATGAAGGATTATCTCAATTTATAAATAATGGCAAAATTCTTATTAAGTTTAAATCTATCAAGTATATGTCTAGGGAAAAATGTTTAGACTAATCCCACAAACAGGGCGTGCCGCCTCATTAGGGCCAATAATTTTGTATAATGTGCCACCATAATACAACTGCTACCGGTTGTAATGATGATGGTAAAAGTTTTCCCTAAATTATGCTTATGAAAGCATGACATTATTAACAACAAAAATGTTTTTGTATGTTTTATTTTTAACAAATGTAAAAAAGCTTAAATTTTCATTTGAGTTTTACTTTTTTTGAAAATTAAAGCAACTGCTTAAACACAAAAAATGTAGTTTACAATGATAACCTACAAATAATTTGATGATATTACAAAAGGTTAAACCACAAAAATATACTTTTTACGTTATTTGGATTTGTGATAATCTCGCTAAACAGGCAAAACTGCGTATAGAATACTTATGATATCATTTTAATATCATTAAAAACATATCATAAGTAAAGTAAGTAGTAAAGACGTTTCGCATTTTTAACTGACTTAAAAAAAGGAGGTTATGTGATCGACTCCTATACATTTTTTATGTAGTTTAATCAATTGGTCCATCATTTCTGAATAGATGTTTTTTTTATTTGAGAAGCGTACTTCTAAAATGGTCTCATTACCACCAAAACTGGATCTAATGTTGAGATTCCAGGGAAAATGAGGAAATCCTTATTATTGTGTATCTGGATGACATACTTATTACATATATGGAATAAGTCTTTATTTTGCAAAGGAGCTAAGGAAATCAACAGTACCGTACAAAAGATGACACACGAGTCAAAAAAAAAGAAGTTTATTAGTGGACTGTTTTGAACGCCTGATTCAATAAAATTTGAATTATTGAAAATTGAAATTGAAGTCGATTTTTTGTAGATTTACTGCGCTTAAGATATTTAGACAATGATACTACACAGCGAATCAGATTTTGTAACATACTATGATCGTTTTCACATTAAATTTTCTCCTTCCGTCGTATGATTTTCTTCTACTCAAAGCTTTAACATGTACACTATTAGTCGAATCTAGATATTAGGTAGTAATTAAGTAATATTAAGGAGAAAGCACATTGTGATTTTCGTAAAATATACTGCTAGAAGCCAGATATCTGGAATTCAATAGACATTTATAATGTTGGCTAGGGTACGCGCCTAACTCTACCAACCAACCGAAAAACTCGGGTTCGACTCCCGACAGGAGCAGGCATTTGTGTGATGAACGCAATGTCATGTCTGTATTTCCGGATCTGGCTATTTATTAAATTTACACTGTTATCTATTTAAGTATTTGTATGTATTAGTATCGTTGACTAACACACCTAACAGAAGCATATAATTTGGTTATTGGGGTTAGATCAGGTTGTGTAATTTGTCCGGGGTATTTATATGCATAATATTCATAAGGTTTCTAAATAATATTTCTGATAATAAGATTTGCCAATTTTTCTGTATGTGTGGTATCATAAATTTTGAAGAGATGAAACGATTTTGATAAGTTTTTTTATCAAACCTGGCGTGAATTGTGATTGAAATGCTTTTAAGCTTTATTATAGGTATGTAGATTTAGTCGCCTGTATCTTTTATTTAGTACATACATATATATCTTCACGCCAAGTCCCTTACGTGGTAGGCAGAGAGTATTGAGTGCCAGACCTCACGATCCTGACAAACCTGTCTTGCTTCCTTCACATTCATAACCCTTTTCACACAAACACGCATTTATTTAGTGATATGTTTTTGTTCAATTAAATTTTAGTTATAATTCAGTTTAGTGATAGTTGTACTTATATGTACTTTTTGCAAAAACCAGGTCATGATGATAAGGTACATACTGGTAATACACTCAAGGCAAGGCTTCTTGTTCTAATACCTCCATACTCCGTATGATAGAGACGTTGTCATTAGCGATGGCTCCCACGTTTTCTCAATTTGGAAACCCGAGGCGTTCCGCTCCGCCACCGTTTCGCGTTCATACAAATCGCACACAGTTCGTTAGATATTCAAACAATGACTTCATTAGTGCTGTAATCGCTGTGGTATTTAAACACTTCACTTGGTTGCAATGTTACATTTGGGATAGTTAAACGCTAAATGGTACAGCAAATAGTTTCTACTGATTTTGATTCCGTTCGTTTTAGCCACGATTTTGTACAAACATGTGAAATCTAACGTGTAATGTTAAATAATTAAACAATTAAAAATTCAAAATTAAATAAATAAATAAATATCCCTAGAAAATTTACACTAATTGAATCTAACCCCAAAGTAAGCAAATTATATGATTTTGTTATGGGTGTTAGTCAACGATACTAATACATAGAAATACTTAAATAAATACCAGAATAAATTTAATAAACACCCAGACCCGGAAATGCAGACATTTAAATGTTCATCACACAAATGCCTGCCCCCGTCGGGAATCGAACCCGAGCCTCGCGGTAAGTCGATGTAGTTAGGCGAGTACGCTAGCCACTCGACCAACGAGGCGGTCAAAATTCAAAGTAGATTTAATTACATAGATCTATACAAAGATTCTTGTAACGCGTCTATATAATTCTAAAAAACTACCACCGGATCGAAGTCAATACAATAAATAAAAATATAATATATGTAGACTCAATGTCTATAAGTTTCATAAAAAAAGACAAGCTCGGTGAGTTTTTTGCCGGACCTTTATAGTGGTAAGACGCGTTCCGATCCGGTGGCAGATTTTACAATATATATCGGGTTACTGGTAACTAACGTCTAACCTTCCTAGGGCAGCTTTAGTACACCAAAAGCAACAACTTTTATTCTACAATTTTCGGTAAAAAAAAGATTTGGTTCTCCATACATTTTGTCAGAGAACGATGAACCCTTTCGATTAGTCATTGCATTACGCCTGAACGGATGGACCAATTCTGTTGATTCTTTTTTTGTTGTGTTAGTTATTGTCAGGAAACGAAAAATCAGGAAAATTTTAAGGAAAATGAAAAAAAAAACATGTTTTTATCCATACAAACGGTAATAGCTGTTAATGTCAAGCGATACGAAGTTCGCTGGATCGGCTTGATAAGTATAATATCGATGTGTCACAACTATTCAATTCATTGCTTTTTATAAAATAAACCTATTTCCTTAATATAACCTATATCTCAAAATACGTGTATATTTCTGAAGAGATTTTAGAAACAGACAAGTTTTTATTTAAACTAAAAGTCTGTGTATAAGGAATCATTTGTATTCTCAAAATATTAACCACTAGTTTTACAACTCAAAGTACTTATCTTCAAAGCCGTTGCACTTTAAAATTTGGAAAGGGTAGTCTCAACAATTTTGTAGATAAAAACGGTTTCATTATACTAGCACTTTTTGTTAATCAACAAAAACCTACACAAAGTTATTAAAACGGTGTGTCTGATTTAAAAAAGCCTTTTGTTAGAAATTCTGCGTCATTTGTTATAAAAATAAATAATGTAAAGCAGGGTAATTAATATAATTACATTTTTTATGTAACAGTTCAGCGAACAATCACACGGCTCTCCAGATAGTAAGAGATAACGGTCAACACAAAACTGTCAATAATAAATTATAAAAATCAAATTGAATATGTAAATAATTTAAAAACTTTACTGATAAAGCCTTTGCGAAAAATGATTAAATTAAAAAAATGTATTTTAAGCACACTTCATATAAATGTTATAAATATATAAATAATAATGTTTATAATTAAAAATAATAAAATATAAATGTTTGTGAATATGCTCGAAGTTTTGTCTTAGGAGTATTTAGTCGTAGTTACGAGAGTTTTCTTGTATGTTTTAAAACTACAACGGATTTTGATGCGATTTTTTCAATAGATCAAGAATCAAGAAGAATAGATTCTATACTTCTTATCGTCGGTGCTTGGTGGAATTCCATTCTTGATGCAATTTACTTAGAAACACTTGTACTTTCCACAATATATTTTATTATTTTTTATTTTTATGGTTTAGCCAACCGTTTCGCTATACAAGCATCATCAGGGCTATATTTATTGTGATAGTGAATATGTGGGCCAAACTGGACGATCGATCACAATAAGGGTAAAAGAACATGTAGCTAATTGGCGGTTAGGTAAAGGGGATTCTGCTTTTGCCAAGCATTTATTAAAGGAAGGTCACTGTTTTGATCCATTAAATAACTTTAAAGCCCTTCATTTTTGTAACAAAGGTAAGAAACTTAATTCCTTAGAGGCTTTCGAAATAAATAGAAGGAAAAGGGACCTCAAATTATTAATTGATCAGGTAGATCTTAATAGTTCTCCACTGCTTAATATGTTTTTAAGGAATAGGTTTTTTTTTTACATATAGAAATGATTTTAAATAAATAAATAGATATCTATAGCATTCTTTATGAGTAAGTAATTAATTTTGACATAGTTTTATTTTGCGTAATTATTTTGACATTTCCTTTTATTTTATTATTATTATTTTATATTTATATTGAATTTTGTAATGTATAACGTTTTAATTTGACATTTATTATTATTTTTTGACATCATTTGTAATTTTTAGTATTTCGTGATGTATTTGTTGTACAATGTGGTATTTTGACATTTTTACCAAAGAAAAAAATATATTGTGGAAAGTATAAGTGTTTCTAAGTAAATTGCATAAAGAAGAATGTTTATATGTAGGTATAATAATTAATAACATACAAGTTTGTCCACCCATGCGAAGCTGGGACGGACTGCTAATCTATACTTATAAAATAACATGACCGGACCGACTGATTCATCATCTCTGAGCAAGTATTGTTAAAGTTACAGCCATGAAATTTATTGAGTAGACACACACCAAAGAGTATATAAATACTACGTAATAAGAGGCGGGAGTTCCATAGATACATAGCGTAACCGAATTTGTTTAAAGTTTATTTGAAAAATTATAGTCCGTATAATTTGAAAGTAAGTCTAAAGGCATTCAGATATAAGGCAACTAGTGTCATATGATTTGAGCAAATCAAAAACATGGCAAACTTATTTTTTTTATATGAAAGTTGCGCTAAATTGACACACACTACGGAAATAGGAGGTAAACGTTTGTATGAAAGTCCTTATTAATGAGCTATTGATTAAAATAAACAAGTACGTTTAATATAGGAATAAATTATTTTTACTGCTTTTAATTAAACTATAGGTTAGTAAATATATTTACTGCCAAGCGGATAAAGCCGCGGGTAATAAACTACTAATATTATTAATATTTTTAAACACAGAAACACTTATACTGTTTTACGTATCACTTATAATTTGTTATTTTGTAAATAGCCTACCGGTTTCGCTTGTACAACATTATCTGGGCTAAAACTGAAGTTATAGTAAAACAGTACTAGTGTTTCTTTGTTTAAAAATATTAATATTTGGAAGTTTTACTAAGCGCCGACGATGGAAAATATCAAATAAACTAATATTATAAATGCGAAAGCCTGTCTATCTGTTGCGTTTCACGGCTAAACCGCTAAAACGATTTTGATGAAATTTGATATGTATATAGCTAAAGATCCGGGTTCAAACATAGGTATTTTTTTCCTAAGACAACCCCAAAAGTATATGTTAAATGTGGATGAAATATTTAATGAAAATCTACGTTATCACTATTTTACGTAGCCAAAGTCGCGGGCAAGCAGCTAGTATTTGATAATTAATTTAAACCATTTAAAAGTACAAAAAAAAGTTTTCACTAGGCAAACAAAAAATACGCTACTAAGGAAAGCTCAAAAATCTCTGTCTTTATATCATGACATAACCAACGAAAAAATAATCATAAAAATCTATTCATAATCAAAGAAATAAATAAACGCGTAACAATAACACAAAAAAAGATACCAAGCAAATCCGCGTGCAGCTTAGACATATTGTTAGTCAGTTAAAAGTAGGGTTTTTTCAATCAATTTTGAAGTTGATATTTAATTTATTTAAGTAGCGGTCGGTGTTTGACCGTCACGAGACTTCGCGTGTCTCCCCTGCCAATAATCATGGCCTATTGTAGCCGGTCATTATTTTCTGCCACTGGATTTGCAACGTTATTCTACATAACATTCCTGCAAATTAGCATAACAGAAAATTGTATGGATTTCACTGAACTTAGAATTGGAATTTATTTTAAAAACCTTCTTTTTACAAAAAAAACATAGAGCATTTAGATTTTTCGAATATCACATTGTATAATTATTAGATTCAGTAGTTTTGTTAAAATCTAGTAACAATCAGAAAATTAAACAAGAAATGTTTTTAATTAAGAGGAGTCTATATTTTTTAAATAAAAAAAAACACTTGTATTGTTTTAAATATTACTTATAATTTATTATTTTGTAAATAGCCTACCGGTTTCGCTTATACAGCATCATCAGGGATAAACCAATTTACCAAGCGCCGATGAAAAATATCAAATATAAGAGGAGTCCCTCAGGCCTCTAATCTAAGTATCACAATTACTTTTATTTAAAAAACACAGTTGTTTATGTTTTATTACATCTCTTAATAAAAAAGAAAATAAGTACATTTAGCAATATCTCGGAAGAGGTAGGCAGAGGTACAATCACAACGTGTGATAGATGGCAAACCTACCGGGTATTTGTCTAATCCTGGAAAACTTGTTTTATATCAGAAAATTTAAATTTTGGGTCGCCCAACTCAACCGAACCGAACCCAGGACTTTAGGTTATCAATGTCAATACTGGGTCGTTACACCACAGAGAAGATTACATAATATACAATATTCAATTTGAAAATACTTTGACGAAATTCGACCAATGTTAATAATGTATTTAAATCTAATGGATTTCAAGCAATCTAGATAGCTGCGTATCCGGCGGCTTATCCCATACCTAATTGCCATATTTATCCTGTCCACAGATATGTTATTGGTAAGCAATAACATAAAAATGGATCAAAATATTAATCTTGGACAGCAAGTTTTGGATTAGGATTGATTATTAATATTGGCCGTTTGTCGTATCACGAGCAGAAGATTTACAGCAAATTTCTTAAAAGTATTTTTTTCTTGGTTTAGATTCGTTCGTCTTGAGTAATACCTAATCATGGCGAAGCTTAAGAAATGAGTTGTGTTTACATATATTTATTTCAATGACGACAACAAAAATTGAGAAGTAAAGAAAATAAAATTATTGGAATAATTATCTATGTAATCTTTAAAAAAATATATATTTTATATTATATTATGTAGGTTTGGATATACTTTTATACAAATAAATTTATTTGGATAAGCTCTGTGTTTACGTAGCTCTATATTTTACATCGCCTTTTTCGGACGCTGCAGCTGTAAGACTGCTGATCGGTATACTTCAGACTTGCACAATTCACATATTTGAAACTCTTTAAGGCCCCATACTTAGTCAGCCAGAAGAGCCAATCAGCGCACTCCCCCGTTCCATGATTACTATGAAATATTGCGTTCTAAAGTAAATGTCTTAAGCGCCAAATCACTATTTTTGACACTATAAAAGTAATTTGAAAAAAAATTTAAAAACTGAAACAGTTATCTTTTAGGTATAATACTTATCTATGTTTATGTTAAATCTGGTGTCGATATTTTCATAATTAAAATAGACAGATGGGTTTTGATTTCAAAAAAAGGTTAACTTTTTGATTTTTTTCTATCAAGCAAAGTAAAATGAATCGTGTTTTGGAAACACTAGTCTTATAAAGCATATTAATGTTAATCTTGTGTATTTTTGTCGCCAAGATCCATAATTGCTTTGTATGAAAAAAACAGTATATTGCTGACGTATTTTAGCATACATGGCCCCTTAAGTATAGAGTAAAGAAACTTACGTTGTTTCAACTGAATGTAACTTCTTCTAATTTGAGTTAAGCTTAATATTGTTCTCCTCTTTTGTTAACACTACTTTTTATGAAACCAAGTCGCTTTACGCTGTTTGTCCCAATGTTTGCTTAGATCTTTAAAACAACTCAACAGATTTTAATGCAGTTTTTTTTAATTAATAGAGTGATGCAAGAAGAAAGTTTATAATATGTATAGTAACATTAAAGTTTGTCCACGCGTGCGAAACTGGAACGAACTGCTAGTATTTTTATAAATTGACTAATAAGTTCGTTTTTAACTGACTCCTAAGGCTATCAATTTAACAGCATATTTTTTAAATATTTGTTACGCGATAACTCGGCCAGT
>NJDC01007321.1:96681-122507 GCA_002245475.1 Calephelis virginiensis
TCTATTGGCCCCAGTTATCTCTTGCCATCACGAGACCCATGTGCTTAAAGAACCCGGTATTTATAAATCGAAACAAATGTTTTATTTTACATTAACTTTGTAAGGATATTGATATATGTCACTTGCACTTACACAGCAGAATCTTCTTTCTTCTTTCTAGAAATATAGAAAAAAGTTTATTGTTATCTAAACTCTAACCCAACTCAGACTTATTTTTTATGATAATGGAAGGCAAACAAGCACACGGATTTCCATTAGTAAGAAATTCATGCTGCCTCGAGACACCAAAGGTGGTAAAGGTGCGTGGCGCACCTAAGGCCGGGATCTTAGGCCTAAAGCAAACGTAAGTTTAACGGCTACCTTACTCTCAGAACTGGAACGCGTCAACGGCAAGCATTGACGTTATGGCGGCCGGAATAGGTAAGGCGGTGGTACTAATCCGGATGAGTCGCTGCGTAACTCTACCAACTAGTAGGATGTCACGGTGTCAGTGACGGTAAGCCTATGCTCGCCTTCGCTGCCTGGCAGAAAGGCAGATGGTCTATTCTGCAAAGGAGCCCGGACCAACACGGTGAAATTATAGAAAGTCTGAACTGCTACCATTATTTCAGAAAAATATCATTGTTTATAATATTTAGATGTTAGTAAAAGTTAGGAAATACAAAAAACATTTTATGGTGTGTTTTGTAATCAAAAAATGTCAAATCGAAAAAGATGATTCATGAAAATTGGTTATGTCTGCCGGTGGGAAATGAAAACAAGTCATGCGGACCAATTACATTCCATATTGATTTATAAAATGTGACTACGCTGTTCCCTTTTACCCTTCCTTACCCAAGTCGCTGGTCTTGGTTCTTGTTTTTTCCGAACAATACCAGTGCCAGGTCAGGAAAATGGTTTTATTTTTATATTATTGGAACGCGTACAAGCATATGGACGTATATTGATCAAATCTTTTGAAAGTGGGACAAACGAAACTGCGTAAGTAAGTGTACTTGTTAGTTTACTCTCCTAATCTGAACACAGCAATTTTGGTTTTGGTTCTGGCCAGTTGCGCTAGAATGGGGGAGCCGTTGTGGAACTCTACCGCCTAGTAAGAAGTAAATTAAATCTAAAAAATGAATTTTAAAAATGAGAAGAGTTAAAGCTTAGGCTCGATACCGAATATCCGTCATTTACTTTCTGTCAAAAAAGTATCTGGAATGGATTGATTGTTTATGGTTCCAAATTCAAATGTTTGTTTTTTTTGTTTTTTTTTTTAATTTTATCCCAGTCGGGGAAAGGCAAAGGATCTGTGTCCATACAGCCACGTCTTCCGTATTAATAAATATTTTTCTTGTTATATATTTTCAATTTATGTCTTCCGTATTAATTCTTTTTTTAATTCATTAGTCACTATTTACACAGTCTTGTCTGGGTCTTGAGTAAAGCGGTGGTTTCATTACACAAGCTCGTTTATGAGATTTGGCGGCAGCGAGGAAATTCACGATACACTAATTTCTTCATGATTATTTCATTAATGCACTTTCACTGAACAAAATCAAAGTAATTCCCACCTAAATTAACCAATTTTACTTATATTTTACACTAAATACAATAATTGTGAAAAAATTACGACGATTTTCATTCACGATGGCGCCAAAACTCTCTCAAATGTTTGTTTTTTGTTGTTGTTAGATTGGTACAACTGTTTTCCATTTTGGCGCGGAGTTTGATTTGCGTCTGCTATTCGTATTTAATACAGTGCTGTTTTTAGTTATATTGCATTGCGAATTTAATAATGGACAAAAATATGGAACAAAAAATTTGTCTTAAATTTTGCTTCGCCAATGAAATTTTCTGTTCAGTGTCAAGGAAAATAAGACAGAACGCTTTCAGTGAATCGATATTAGTAGTACAAAACGTTAAAACCTTGATGCGTGAACTGGATTTACCATTTCCAGAATTCTATCTAAAAAAAAATTTACTCTTTTTAAAAAAAATAGTAAATAAGTTAGTAAAATGATACTATTTATTATTTGAGATTTCTTATTATTTTAACCCAGCTAATTTAAATAAATTAAATTAAATTAATTTGGCTTTTTTTATATACCCTTAGGCCTGCCTTTACCTATAGCATCTAGTCTTGAATATGTATATATACAGACAGACTTTCACATTTTTTTTACACAAATTGAATCCAACTCCAAAGTAAGCAAACTATATTATGCTTGTGTTGTGGGTATTAGTCAACGATTCTAATACATAGAAATACTTAAATATATATCAGAATAAATTTAATAAATACCCAGACCCGGAAATGCAGACAACTAAATGTTCATCACACTATTGCCTGCCCCGTCGGGATTCGAACCTGAGCCTCGCGGTTGGTCGGTGTAGTTAGGCGTGTACGCTAGCCACTCAACCAACGAGGCGGTCGGTTATAAAATTAATATGACTGTTTCGTCAAGTGTTGCTGATAGTAACGAAGAACAATTTTTAATGTTTTTCCTTCTATCTGAAAGTTTTCTCTTAAAAAAATAATGCATTATTAAAAACGTAATGAATATTGCATTATTTTCATATGTAGAAACATCGTATTAATTATACCTTAAAAACATTTTAATTATACCTATACAGGTATTTATTACAGTGATTATAATATTTGTAATTTTGTTTCAGGGACCGAATATTTAAATTAAATTTGACTGATATAAGTCAGTCGCATTGTGAGGTTAGTGTCACTGTTTTTTTAAATAAAATACTAAAGTTATTTAACTCTGTATTTCTTTTTTCATCAAATGATATTTATTCTTGCATATCAAAATTTTATTTGTTTTAATTTAAAACTGTACATAAGATGCCAACTTTTAGAATTAAGTATGTGCAAAATACATTCAGTTTATATTTAAAGACTACGGGAACATGGTAGTTTAGTTAATGCCTATTTTATGCATCCGTTGCCGAAAAAAATCAAAATTTTCATCTTTAAAATTTTAGTTTGTCAAAGCAAGGATTTTAAGTCCCTTGTGTTAGTCATCCGCTACTTTACAATTTAAACCAAAAACTTCACAATAGTGTGCACTGACCTTATAGGGGCAGGCATGTTTTTAAGGCAAAAAGCAGACATACATCTTGATTGTTAGAAGTTAGCTTGAAATCAAACAGTGTTTAATACAATAGTGAAAAAGTGCACGTTTAAACATAAATACAACCCATCAATAGCCGACAATGGAAATTTTGAATTCTAAAATGTAGGTATAATTCTTAAACAAGCTATATTGCTTTGTTACAGAGAGATGCTTTACTTTTAGAAGCGAGTAACGTGGCCCGTTGTGTTAGCAAAGGCAAATCAGAACCGTTCGAGTGTAGGAACCATATCCGAGTGCTGCAGCCGTTAGGTGACGGCGAACGCCTGTACGTTTGTGGCACTAATGCACACAGCCCCAAAGACTGGGTGGTCTACGTAAGTAAGCTGTATTTGAACTTAGTGATGGTTTACTGTACCGTTTTGACCCAAAACCTATTTCTAACCATTTTTGCTGCGATGTTGAATTTTTTTTTATGTGATCAAATTTTAATTTATATTTATATTAATATACATATACATCTTGTGTTCATATGTTTGTCACTGAACTCCTTCTAGACGGCTGAACCGATTTTGATAATTTTTTTTGGGTGTGTTCAAGGGAATTCGAGAATGGCTTAGATTCACAATTTGGTCTCCTGGAAAATGTTTTTTAATTAATTTTTTAATAGTAAGCAATTGTTGATTTTGCAATGTTTCACATTAGATCCGACAGACTGCGCTACTATTGTAGCATTAATGTCAAGCGATACGAAGTTTGCTGGGTCAGCTACTAATAATTAAGATTTGCTTTACGAAAAATTTTAGCTCCCTTTTGGTGATGACGGTTGACGGGTCTTTTAAAATAAAATACAACAATAATTTTATCCAAATGTTAGAATTTCCATGACAGAATAAAAAAAAAACAAAACATAACTTTAATCTGGCTGGAATTGTATTGCCTCTGTGGTCTAACGGTTCGGTGTTAGACTCGACTTCATTAGGTCTCCTAGTCGGGCAACTCAAAGAAAATGTGGTACAACTAGCCAACCTCTGCCTATCTCTTCGGCTGTATCCCCGTTTCTAATTTTTATTCGAGTAATTAAGAATCCTGTTAAAAATTATCAGTTTCCCGCGACTATACCCGCACGTCCGTCATTTCTCTCTTTAACTCGTCGTTAGTACTAGTTTTTTGTAGCAATCTTATTTTAATTAGCTCATTATTTTATTTAAATTGTTGTAATATATTTTTTAGGTGTTCGCACCAAGTTTTAACATGAGTAATGACTCCGGCAACCCCGGCTACCCTAGTAGCCGGTAAGCTTCCTCGATTTGCCTAACATCCCGGCCACGGGATAGTGAAGATCCTATCATATCTACTGTGTCTATAGTCCACGGGTGTCTCTGACCATCAGAAGACTCGTGTGCTTGTTCGCTAATCATTCACATAAAAAAACATTTTTAATTTCACCAGTCTTAGGTTTTTACAACGTAGCTACTGGTGATTATAGTAAGGTCTATTTCCGATTCATATTTTTAAATGAAGAAACACTTACACTGTTCATTATTTTATAAATAGACGTAATTTATAAAATATTAAATTAAAAATTATATGTAAAACCGTACAGTTGTTTCATTATTTAAAAACATGAATATTTAGAAGTTTTATCAAGCCAATACGATGGAAATTATCTAAAAATCTATTTCTGATATTGGTCATGATATTCACACAAACTTGCGATAGCAAATGGGAACCTTGTGAGTCAGTCTTTTCATTAAAGTAATTCCTGTCTCTAATGGCTGGAGGGAATCGCCCTCGTGAGTTTTAATTGATAACGAGCAGCAGGACCTTGTATAATACTTGAAAGAGATGTACCAAATTAATTTGCAGTCACAAGCAATAATATGCAAATGTTATTGCTTCCAAATTGACGTATTCCTTTTCTGTCCAAGGAATGCATATGGGCTTCATACTGATTGAAACATTTTTGCATTTCGGAACTCAAAGATCGTCGTCAGAACGGAATATTACAGTTCAGTCACAAAGGCCATTCCAAAATTGCTATTACAGTGAATCCTGAACAAGTGGGTTGATTACTCCAGAAGAGCTTTGTGGCCAAATGTTTCTCGTTTGAGGATTAACCAGTTCTCTTACCTTAAAAAGGAAAATATATGGCGGGTACATATATATATATTTATCTACAAAACAAATATGTAAGATCGCCTCTGTGGAGTAGCGGTCCGGTGTTGGACTTAACTCCACGAGAATCCAGGTTTTTCGACCTTGAGTCGGGCAACAAAAACATAAGTGTTTTTAAAATTTTCTAATAATAAAAAAACAACGTTGCCCGGAATTGGATTTGTGCCCGGTTGGTATTGTGGGACTTAGTGTCATCTTGTGGGTACCCTGATTGTGCCTCTGCGTACTGGTACCGGGATATGAGCTTGAAGATACTTAATTTTGCTAATCATGACACTGTATTTATTAGTGTAGAATACTGTACATAATCAAATATACTACCCACAAAAGGGTATTGCGCTACTCTATTTTTTTATAATAGAAATATTGGTGACATAGCTAAAAATAAAACTACACCAGATGTCGCAAATTATAAATCACATTTTTGGGGGTACCCAAAAAGCGCTCCATACTAAAAGACCTAGACTAGACTAGATGTTTTTTTCTTTGACTAGACTAGAAGAAAGAACAATCAATAACAATAAAACAAACAATCAGAAGAAACATGAAAAATGTATAAGCGAATTAAAAAGTATTTAAGTAGGCGAATGTATAGGCGGTTAAAAAGTATTTAATTTTTGTAATACTTAACTTTGAATAATATCAAAAAATATTAATAGAATTCCTCTTTTGGTTATAAAAATTAATTTAATTTTTATTGTGCCGACTATGCTCTGAAAATCACATTTTGAAAATTTGTCTAGATATTTCAGTCTTCTTATCTGGCAACCTTAATTGCATGTCATAAAAAGCATCACGAAGGAATTTTGTTCGATACCTAAGTATGTTAAAAGTTGCGATCACGAAAGTTGCTTAAAATTTCATAGATTTATGAACCCAACTTTAAATGATCATAGATTAATAAGGTGAAACCTTATCCATTTAAAAATAAATTTGCTTACCTTTCTTGTTGAACCCTGTAAACGTAATAATATTTATAAATCAAGCGTCAGTTAAATAACGGATATTTTTTTTCAAAACATTTAGAGCAGACAATAATACTTAGCTAATAATCTATAATATGAAATATAAACAAAAATCTTAATGTCTTAAAATAATTTTAAATAAATATACATTTTATTTGTTGAGTTAATAACATGTTGAACTTATATACTAAATTTTTTTTAATTAATTTATATATCCTATTAATATTATAAATGCGAAAGTTTGTAAGTATGGATGTATGGATGTTTGTTACTCTTTCACGCTCGAATGGCTGAACGGATTTGTCTGAAATTTGGAAGACAGATAGATTGTGACCTGGATTAACATATAGGCTATTTTTAATCCCGATCGCAAACCGGGTTTCTGTGAAAACGCGGGCGAAGCCACAGGTAGCAGCTAGTATTATAATAATTAACACTTTTTGTCGTTTATAAGAAATAATTTCATGTCTTACAACCTACATGAAAATTTACTTTTTAAATGTAGTGAACATTAAAATTTGAACACGTTATTGAGCAGTATTTTGAACTTAGAACTTTTTAATAGGTACAATATGGGCTAATAAACCCATTCACACAAAAACTGTTCAGACACAACGGGCAACCAGCGGGTGGTGTTGCGGGTAATTGCTGATAGTTTAAACAAACAGATTCTTGGACGTAATAACTAGGTCATATTTGAGTTTATAATATGTATGTAGTATCGACCAAGTCATGATTCAGTTTAATTACTGACCAATAACATCAGACGTTGGATAATTATATTCATGACCTCAGCCTTTTCTCTTGAAATAACAGGCGTTCCTAAAATCGTCATATACTGTATTCTACTCGTTTTAGTAATTTAATAATCGCGTTTAGCGTACATAAAAAATGCTATATTATTTGCTATAAACCATCATTTTATACTTAAGTAAGCCATGTGACTAATTATACCTTACTAATAGGTCAATCTTTAGGCAATAGAAGGTAAAGAAGCTGATGGATTTCTTTCTGTGGAAAAATGTTTGTCGCCTATAAACATTAAGTATTAATAGGGCAAATTAACATTAAGGTCGGGGTGTTCAGCCTCTTGCGTGAATAAGTTTACTGTCGCCGCACCATTCAAACCGGAACACGACGGTCGCAAGAACTGAATATAAAAGGATCTACGTTCCCAAAGAGGTATTCAGAGGTACAACCAGTGCGTCCAGGATTAGCTGAAACTACTTTGTCCCACAATGAGCCAACCTATCCCCAACTTCAACTATCACACTTATATAAACACGGTAATATTGTTTTAGAATTCTTAGCATTTTAAATGGGTTGCCCAGGCATCGAACTCGAGACCTCATTTTGTCAACGCCAGCATTGGACCAGTCTATAGTGATACTAAACTTAAGACACAAGAATAGGTAAAACAGATGTAAGAACCCTGGTGATCCGCCTCAAAAATCTACGTGGTTCTAGTCATGGTCATGAAAGTGCAAAGCAAACTCTTTCACCTTTACAGGGGTACTTATTACCTATATTTCCTCTCAAATTTAATGTTTGGAAAAATACAGAAAGATTGGTGAGACTGACTTCTGCTGTGTTAACATCACCAACCTTTGTAAAGATTTAATTAAATCTCACTACCGAAATCTAGAAAAGCAATTATTAACATTTCACAAATGATTTTCTCTCCCTCAGAAATACATACGCAGTATGTAAGAAAGCAATCAGCGCAAGGATTTATTACCAAGACATTTAGGTTAGAAAAATCATGCCTGACATACTATTGTTTTCCACAGTTAAATCTCACCCATCTTCCTCGCCATGAATACATACCAGGGGTGGGTCTCGGCGTGGCGAAGTGTCCATACGACCCTGCCGACAACAGCACTGCAGTATGGGTAACTAGTGGCAACCCTGGTGGATTGCCGGCGCTGTACGCAGGAACCAACGCAGAGTTCACTAAGGCTGACCCTGTTATATTCAGGAATGACCTCTTCGACTTTCGAACTGGTCAGAAGAGGTTTAATTTTAAACGGACGTTGAAATATGATTCTAAATGGTTGGATAGTAAGTATGACTTTTTTTATATAAAACGGACATAATTTTATTATTAATTATTGGAACGAAGTTCCTTACGGCAGGCTTGGAGGAGATAGGGATTTTGATGCGCGACCGAACTGAAAAAAATGTGATAGTAAAAATCGTAACAAAAAACCGTGGAATAAAACCGTTACACGAGACGTGCGCAGGCGTGTCAGTCGTATACATAAGCGAGTAGTGTATAATACCTTTCTCTTTCTCCCTCACTCCACCCCGCCAATGCATATTATATACTCATGAATTATGACGATTCTACATTAGCCAAAGAAACTTCGTTCCTACCCGGTGTCCCACGACACCACATTTTCATTTTTTTTTTAATTCAACTGGTTTAGTTTTGACTGTATTATATGTTCTTCATAATTACTATTTACAATAAAATAGACAAAAATATTTAATAAAAAAATAAATTTACAAATACAACGATATACTTTTGTATGTATAGCCAACTGGTTGCAAAAAATGCGAATAGATCATGAGTGGCGAGTGCCATGACGTATTCTGACTTAGTTTTACATTAACAATTAATAGCATTTTTGTCATCGCTAACACATTATTATATTTTCCAAAAAAATTAAATTGCTAATTACATAAATAAATTAGTACATAAATTTAAATGTAGTCCATTATGCAATGAAATTTACACAAGTTATATATTGTATAGATTATTCGAACCTTGAAAGTATTTTTTTTAATTCTACCCCAATGCGGGTTGTTAATTTTTTAGCAATAATTTGGTATGTTAGATTAAAAGAGTTTAATATTAGTGATTAATTACAAATGTTATTTTGCTCACTTTCTCTTATTTTAATGTCGTATGTTTTTTTTCATGTTTTAGATCTTTATAAAATTGCAGTCTACCTTAAGAGCATAATCGAGTATCCATAATAGCTTTATTGTATACTCAAATTTCAGTACATGTTAAAATACTTCTTTCATAAAAATAATTGCTATCGAGCACGAGAAAAGAGCTAAAATTAAAAATCTAAATTTATAATATGTTAACTCATTCAATATTCAGAAACATAAATATGAGATGCATTTATTTGTGTTATTTTGCCAACTAGGTCAAATATTTGACACCTGTGAATGATAAAATGTGTATTTCAATTTAGTGTTCATCTCGAATGAAACAAAGTTTTGAGGCGTAACAAGCTAGAGCCGAATGCTTTAGTTAAACAATATTTACGAGAAATCTGGGGCTCAAATTAACTCTACCTTTGTATTTCACAACATTAGGCCTCAAATTAGACAGAATTAATAGGTAGGATAGAGCGAATTAATTTCAAATTTAATTAAAATACGCAACTTATATTGTATATCAAGCTTGTTCCTGTGTCTTCGCTTATGTTACAGTAAGTGCATTTGGATGTCACTTAAATTAAAAATATCACAGCTCCTACTTAACCGATTTTGATGAAGCGTAGCTTAGATTTTAAGTCGCTCTGTGAGGGGTGAAACCCCAATCTATATTAACCCCATATGACTTACTAGCTGTCCCGGCGAACTTCGTTCCACCCGTTCAGTTTGTATGGAAAAATAAAAAAAATCCTATTTTAACAGTTTTTCTCTTCATAAGAACCTTGTCCTGGCAATAACTAACAATATAAAAAGAATCAGCTAAATCGGTCTAGTCGTTCGGAAGTTATGCGCTTATCAACACATTTAGCGATTCATTTTCATATTATAGATAAAATTGTAATTAAAATTGACCCAGTATTTCTAACTTTGATATGTTATATTCCATAGCGGATACATACAATTAATCTTTACATAAAATATAACATAATGATATTGTTATTTAGATATTTATCTCTAAATACTACATATTTTATTTGAAATGTTTTATATTTTATAAAAAAGTCTTTTTTTGTTTCAGAAACTAATTTTGTAGGGTCATTTGATGTTGGCGAATACGTTTTGTTCTTTTTCCGCGAAACAGCTGTTGAATTTATGAACTGTGGCAAAGCTGTGTATTCTCGTGTTGCGAGAGTATGCAAACAAGATACTGGCGGCAAACACATACTGAGCCAAAACTGGGCAACCTATTTAAAAGCCAGACTTAACTGCAGCATACCAGGCGAATTTCCGTTTTACTTTGATGAAATACGTGAGTTTGTCTTTTTATTTTATGTTGAGTAAAAGAATTAGTTTTTAGGTTAAAGCTGTTTGACTTACCGCTTGCTCGTACTTGCGAGGTTGTTTATTTTATTTTACGTGCTTGAAAAAGACAAATGTTTATTTATTATAATTAGTCAAATGTGAAGGTATTATCTGTATATTACTTGGAGGGTGGGAAATATGATGCTTATCTTGTGTGTGTAAAATCTTACTAAAATCTTACACTGAGTGTAACTGTAATAAGCAATAAATAAATAATTATTAAGAGTAAAATTTGAAGTGCCTTTACACTATGAATAGTAAACGTTACATAAAATTACAAAATGTTAATAATTGCCGAAGTATTAATATTCATTGTACTTTATGAGTCCAGTGAAAATGAATTATGCCAGTTTCGGACAACAAATAACTCTTTGAAACCGTCGCACATTTTTTTGTGTTAAGGGGCCATGTATGCTAAAATACGTCAGCAATATACGGTTTTTTCATACAAAGCAATTATGGATCTTGGCGAAAAAAATACATAAGATTAACATTAATATGCTTTATAAGACCTGAGTGTCCAAAACACTATTCATTTTGCTCACTTTGCTCGATAGAAAAAAATCAAAAAGTTAATCCTTTTTTGAAAGCAAAACCCAACTATCTACTTCAATTATGAAAATATCGACACCAGATTTAACATAAACATAGATAAGTATTATACCTAAAAGATA
Organism: Calephelis virginiensis; assembly: GCA_002245475.1. NCBI lineage: Eukaryota > Metazoa > Arthropoda > Insecta > Lepidoptera > Riodinidae > Calephelis > Calephelis virginiensis. Next base: position 107,824 of record NJDC01007321.1, read on the forward strand.
ACTGTTTCAGTTTTTATATTTTTTTTCAAATTACTTTTATAGTGTCAAAAATAGAGATTTGGCGCTTAGGACATTTACTTTGGAGCGCAATATTTCATAGTAATCATGGAACGGGGGAGTACGCTGATTGGCTCTTCTGGCTGACTAAGTAATAAGATTAATACGTATACTGCACACACTAAAAACTTTGACTTTGAAATATTATACATTAAATAGATAGTTTCAGTTTTATTTTAGTTTATGTAGTAAATTTTACATTTTATTATATTATGTATTAGTTATTATTATTACATTGTAATCGCTCTGTGGTGTAGCGGTTCAGTTGTTGGACTTGACTGCATGAGGTCGCTGGTTCGAATCCCGAGTCGGGCAACAAAAAGAAAATTGGGTTTTTAGAATTTTCTAATACAAAAATGTTGCTCGGGATTGGAAATGTGCCCGGTTGGCGATAGGCTTGCCACCTATCACATTGTGGGACTTAGTGTCTTCGGCTAGTCGTGGGTGACCTGGTTGTGTATCTGCCAACCATCTAAGAGAAGCTCGCTTCGAGTTATTAGCCTCTGGCTACCTCTTCCGGGATAAGGACGTAAAGATACTTTATTATATTAAAAAAATGAAGATGTATTATTTTCTGACAGCTAAACATTAGTGTATCCAATTGCTTTTAAATAAAGTCCAGATTTAAATACAAACTATTATTTTCTGTTTCTCACGTTGACAATTATTACAGTTCCCCTATCATACTGAGCAAATTTTTAAAAGGTCCGTGCAGTATGAATAGTGGCTAAGTTATCTACACTTTTCTTTTTATCTATTTTTATCATTAACATATTATATCATAATCTATACACCAAATCTGTTAGTCTTTGTTCCATGTACTAAATTCTTTGTAACATAAACAGATGGGCGTAAGTCAAATTTTAATTGCCAATTTAATCTGTTGGGCAAACTTTTTTTTATTTTTTTTATCAATGACGTGATTTAAATAAAATTTGTAGTTTAACTCAAGATGTTTTATCATCAAAGAGATTTCTACCGCGCAATTTTGCACCTAAGAGAAATAACTCAACATTATTTAGGGAAGAGCAGTTTTCGTACAAAACTACTTCGAAGTAATAATATGAGAATACACTTGTCCTACTTTAATATATTATCGTGCTTGTACTGTTTCACTTAGTATATTTGTAGAGCAAGTGTATTCTTATATTTATAATTACAAATGGAGTTATACCTAATACCTAGAATGGAAACTGTACAATGAAACTACTTCTACTTTAATATATGGTGGAGTATTTTGCAGTATATCACCCGCAGAAGTACCAAAGTTTTTTTTATTCCGGCCACGACGTCAGTGCTTGCCATCAACATGTTCTGTATAGGAGGGTAAGATGGTAAGTAGACTTGCACTCGTGGCAAAAGTTAGCGACATTGCAGTGACATCTATGGTGCCGATAGGTTGTCACCACGAAACTATGGACTATTATGAGAGATTACACTCCTAAAAGAACTGATATAATTTCCAAATACTGCTTACCCTTTTTAATGTAACCATCCTCTCTCTCATTTAACTTCACAAGACTGAAAGAGAAAGTCAGCAATCTTAGGAAATGATGTCAGTTCTTCGTTAGAAGTGTAACGTTCTATCTATAAGCTTCTTGAATAACTTCCAGTAGTAGTCTATAGCTTCATGGTTGTCGCTTTATATCAACAGATACTCTTATTTGTTAATCAATTTCAGGAAATAACTATTAAAAGTGTAACGTTCTATCTATACTAATATCAATACTAATAATCCAGTATTAGTATACAGCTTCATGGTTACCACTTTTTACCAACAGAGACTATTTGTTTCTTATGACATAAAATACCCTGTATAGAAATTGTAATATATATCCCCGAAGAGGTAGGCACAGGCACAACCAGGGCAGCCACGACTAGCCGAAGACACTAACACAATGTGATAGGTGGCAAGCCTATCGACAACCGGGCACGTATCCAATCCCGAACATCATTTTTTTTATTAGAAAATTGGAAAAACCCAATTTTCTTTTTGTTGCCCGGATTTGAACCCGGGACCTCATGCAGTCAAGTCCAACAACTGAACCGCTAAACCACAGAGGAGATATATAATCGTAATTTAGGCTACAAATTGTAGTGAACATGTTATTTCGTCAACAGAGAGTGTATACCAAATGCCCGGCGACCCGGCACGTTTCTACGCCGCATTCACGACTGGTGCCAGTGACGGACTAATAGGCTCTGCTATTTGCACATACACTATGGACGACATACAGGAAGCATTTGCAGGACGTTTCAAAGAGCAGGTTTGTGTGCTTATAAGCTACTTCACTAATAAAAGGGAAAATTACCATGTTTTACGAAGTGTTTTGTAATAAGAATTTCGCTGTTTTCAAGTGATGAATAGTTATATCAATATCACTTGGTGATTACTTAATAAAAGCACTCTCGGGTTTTAAAATTAGTTGACCTAAATCTACTTTTTATACCTATTTAACTCAGCGCCCGTATAATTAAAGAGCTTATCATTATTTTATAAATGAACTGACATAACGTCCAATGCTTGCCGTTGACGTGTTCCGGTTCGGAGGGTAAGGTAGGTAAGCTTACTTTTGCTCGAGGCCTAACATCCCGGTTTCAGGTTGGCAACGCACCATTGCCACCTTCGGTGTCTCTAGACGGCGTGAGTTTCTTACAATCAGGAAATCCGTCTGCTTGTTTGCCTTCAAATATCATAAAAAATACAGCATTTCGCTGTTTTCAGTGCAACTTTTACAAGAGATAAAAAGTGATATTGATATCACTTGGTGATTGTTTAATAATAGGACTACCGGGTTCTAAAAGTCAATTGGCCTAAATACACTTTTTAAATTTACTTAACTCAGGGCTATATCATTGTTTTTTAAAACTAATAAATATTTAACATCCCGGTTCCTACATAAATGACTTACCTTATTATATAAGGGATACCCACGATATTGTTTTATTTGCGGATGATACTTCACTTATATTTAAAGTGAAAAGGCAATTAGGTAAGTATGACGAAGTGAACAATGCGATATCTAAAGTTGTACATTGGTTCACAGTTAACAATCTTCTTTTAAATGGTATTAAGACGAAATGTATTAGATTTTCAATGCCGAATGTTAGGCTAGTAGATTCCAATGTACAACTAAATGGATCTGGTTGAATCCAGTGTCTTTTTAGGCATCATCATTGATAATAAATCACAATGGGGCCCTCATATTGAGAAACTGGCAAATAGGCTTAGTTCAGCAGCATTTGCAGTAAAAAATAAGAACATTAACAGATGTTGAAACGGCCCGAATAGTATATTTTAGCTATTTTCATAGTTTAATGTCTTATGGGATACTTCTTTGGGGAAATTCTGCACACATAAATACCATATTTGTATTACAGAAAATAGCTATTACAGCTATTTATAATCTTAAAGTAAGGGATTCTCTCCGAAAAAAATTTAAAGAAATAAATATTTTAACCTTCAGTTCTCAATACATTTATGAGAATTTAATGTATGTTAAAAAAATCTATGTATGATTACAAAAAAATGTGATGTTCACGACATTAATACGAGGAATAAAAATAATCTAGCCGTATACAAAACTCGTCTCCATAAAATTAGTAAATCCTTTTTGGGTCAATGTGTATGTTTCTACAATAAGTTGCCCATTGGTATTAGAGATCTACCTTTAAATAAGTTTAAAAAATGTATAAAAGCAAAACTATGTCAAAAAGGCTTTTATACGGTCTCAGAGTATTTGGAAGATGAACATGCTTGGGGATAGAAATTTCAATCTCCCATTAAAATTTGTAATGTGATTTGTTGTACCTTTTATTTAAGTTATAGTAAGATTGTAATTTATATTTTTAATCTAGTTTATATTGTAATTATTATTATTGAAAAAAGACAAGCCCACTGAGTTTCTTTCGCCGGATCTTCTCAGTGTGTGGCCGCGATTCCGATCCGGTGGTAGTTTAAAAAAAATGTCGACGCGTACAAATACCACTTGTATGGTTCAAGTTAATAAAGATTTTTCTGATTCTGATTTTTAAATTTACTGACATCCAGTTAAATCTGTAGTATTTTTTGTATAATTAAATATTTAATTAGTTTAGCTTAAAGCAACTTTGCAAGCAAATGAAATAAGATTTTTTGAAGAATGGACAACGGCTCGATTATGTAAGATTCCATCACTTAGTAATGGAATCGTATATTTTAAGTTGCAGTAAAGATAGTTCTTCCCAGACTAGGCACTTCTTTGAAACATGCATGGATTGACACCGCCGTCTAAAGCTAGTTTTTTTGCAGTTTAACTGTCATAAAAACATAATATGTTTTGTACATAGGCAACATCAAGTTCCGCTTGGCTGCCAGTGCTCAGGGCGAGAGTTCCCGAGCCCCGGCCGGGGACTTGTGTGAACAGCACCGAAGCGCTCCCAGATAATGTCCTCAATTTCATCAGGTGAGTACTTGCTCAATATACTATAATGAAGTTGTTTTTTTTGGTTAGCATGCTCTCATTCATAAAGTTTGAAATAGTTTTATTTTATATATTTTTTGTAAAACTTTTCAAAACATTTAAGCTTATAGCAAAGACAATATAATATACTAATCTTTGCTAATAGTAAGAAAACTATGCCATTGTTATGTGATAGTCAATGCTCGTTTTACATAGCCTTTTTTAGCCTTACATTGAATCCCTTTACTTATCCTTCCGTTTTCCCCGTGTTTGTCCGGGCTCCTCTGCAGAATAAATCATCTGCCTTCCTGTCAGGCAGCTCGTGAAAGGCGAAAATAGGCTTACCATCACCACCACCGTAACATCTGTCTAGGTGGTAGAGTTTCACACCGACTTGCCCGGATTGGCACCACCGCCTTACCTATTCCTACCGCCACAACGCCAGTGCTTACCATTGTCGCGTTCCGGTCCAAAGGGTAAGGTAGCTGGTAAAACTACTTTTGCTCTAGACCTTAGGTTGGCAACGTTTGCAACGGCAATCATGTTATTGGTAGGCTTGCTCACTTCGAAACACAAATTTTGAAATAGTGATTTCAAGTACCAGGATGTGTTTTGGCGCCATCGAGAGAAAATATGGTCGAAGTTTTTTCATAATTATTGAATTGCGTGTTAATTTTGAGTGAAATTAGTCAATTTTGGTGGCATTTTGTACAATTTTGTTCAGTGAAAGTGCACAAATGAAATAATCATGAAGAAATTAGCGTATTGTGTATTTCCTCGTTGCCGCCAAATCTCATTAGATGAGCTTGAGTAAACAGGCCACCGCTTTACCCAAGAGCCTGACATGACTTCCTGACGACTTATGACTGATGACTTATTAAAATTAATTGAAATTGATAAAAAATTTGATGCAAATTTCTACTTGACTAATGGCTAAATACTAACGCGAAGGCTAAAACCAAAAGAAAGAAAGAAAGAAGTACCAGGATTCAAGTAGTTTTTAGCTAAATTACGTTTAGATTTGATTATTTTATGTTTCTATTTTAGTATTATATATTAATGCCTGGCCTGAACAGAAAGACCTACCATTAAATAAATAAAAAAATGTGTCAAAGTGAAATTGTATAAAAAAGGTTACTATACTGTTGCTGAATATCTGTCGGATAAGAGTGCTAGGGATTAATTGCTCCTCATACCAATATCTCACTAGTAATCATGTGTGATGTAATACTAACAAATTTGTATAGAATAAAAAAATAAAAGTAAATAGGTATCTTCACGTTCATATCCCCAGAGGGTATGCAGAGGCACAACCAGGGCACCCACGACTAGCCGAAGACACTAAGTCCCACAATGTGATAGGTGGCAAGCCTATCGCCAACCGGGCACATATCCAATCCCGAGTAATATTTTTTTTAAATTAGAAAATTGTAAAACTCAAATTTTCTTTTTGTTGCCCGACCCGGGATACGAACCCAGGACCTCATGCAGTCAAGTCCAATAACTGAACCGCTAGACTACAAAGGCGTTTCTTGCCGGATCTTCTCAATGTGTGGCCGCGTTCCGATCCGGTGGTAGTTTTAGTATTATATATATCTACTCGTCTGCCTCTTGAAAGGTGAATGTAAATAAAAAAACTACTCTATTCTATTCTAATGTTTTTTCTTATGGTTGAAGGTATAGCTCCAATATATTTATTTACACAACTAGCTGCTACCTGCGGCTTCGCCCGCGTTTTCACAGAAACCCGGTGTGCGATCGGGATTTAAAATAGCCTATATGTTAATCCAGGTCACAATCTATCTGTCTTCCAAATTTCAGACAAATCCGTTCAGCCGTTCGAGCGTGAAAGAGTAACAAATATCCATACATCCATACTTACAAACTTTCGCATTTATAATATTAATAGGATACTCAACAGAGTCACAAAATAATGAGTGCTATTAAACATCATTAATCTAAATCTAATTAAGATTAATTCGTGATATTGAAACTAGTACACGATTTTGTAATTAGAATTTCTTACAAAAATATACAAAAGTATTTTTCTAATTGTATTACAAAAAGTACAATGGTAATTATGGCAATTATGGTATGGTTAACATAGTTTTATGGTATATCTACAATTATTAAGCATTTATTGTGATTAAGAAGTATCTTTAGGCCCGTATCCCTGAAGAGATAGGCAGAGGTACCAGTGCGAATCAGGGCTCCCACGAATAGACGAAGACACTTAGTTTTTTAAAGTCGACAAGCCTTCCGTCAACTGGGCAAATATTCAATCCTAGACAGTTTTGTTTTATTAGAAAATTTGAAAAATATAGTAACGTAAGTATCTTCACGCCTATATCCCCGAAGAGGTAGGTAGAGGTACAACCAGGAAATAACATTTACTTTTTATTGCACGACTTGGCGATCCAACCTAGGGCCTTAGGAAGTCAAGTCCAACACCGGATCACTACAATGTAGAGGTGACGATAATGATATAAAAGACACGTGGTTTGATTATATTTAATTAGCCAAGTACATATATAGTAATACATTCAATGTACTTATAGCTCACCTGATTTTCTAATGTTTTATTAATGTTTATTTTTTAAAGAACCATATCCTGACAGTTATAAAAAAAAAAACGAAAAATGTTTCATCCGTCCGTCACGCGTGATACGATGACCAAGGAAAACAGAGATTCATTTATAATATATATTAGCACCCCAGCTTCACACGGGTGGACAAACTTCTAAATTATTATACATAAAAACTCGCTCAATTTAATAAAAAAAACCGCATGAAAATCTGTTTCGCAGCTTTAAAGATCTAAGCATACATATGGACAGATATCGGAAAGCGATTTATTTATACTATGTAGAGATAAATTGTTGCAATTAGATCATCAGATCAGATACATAGGTCTGAATGCTGTGTGGTCTACCCCACTGCGTGGCAGCTCGTAACAGGCGAGTAAGGCTTACCGTCACTAACACCGTGACTTCTGACTAGGTGGTAGAGTTTCGCAGCGACTCACCCGGATTGGTACCACCGCCTTACTTATTCTTGCCGCCATAACATCATGACCTGTTCCGGTTTGGAGGGTAAGGTAGCCGGTAAACTTACTTTTGCTCGAGGTCTAACATCCCGGCCTCAGGTTGGCAACGCACCATTACCACCTTTGGTGTCTTTTGGCGGCGTTCATTTCTTACCATCAGGAAATCCGTCTGCTTGTTTGCTTTCCAAATTAAATATAAAAATTGCTATAGCAGTTTTATCAAATAAAAGCACTTGAACTTCTATGAAATTCCGAAATACAAACGGATCGGAACAAACCTCACTTGGGAAATTTATCCAATATTAATTATATCAATATAAAGAAACATATCTATGATATAAAAGAAGATTAAATCGGGAAAGGTTAATGGAAGCCAGAACAAATCGTCTTGTGTTCCCTTAAGACTAATCTCAACAAGGTTAGATCTGACATTAGTTTCGCGACGCGTGTTCCCTTAATTGGGTCGTATGGGTCGCACACCTCCCTAGTCCCTACATCTCAACTGATGCTGCGGCGAAATTAGTTCTGATTTATTATTGCTTTGTATTATAATTGCTCATTACTGGTAAGCTGATATAATTAATTGTTGCCAATTGAGGGCTTATGTTTGTAATATACTCATGTTTAAAGATATGTTTAGTTATAGCTAATATCAATAGTATTTTTAAAGAAAGATCACAATGACACAATTCGTCTGATGTTAGGGTAGAAAGCGGTGGTGTATTTAGAAGTGCATGCAACTTTGCTTTAAATACTTAAAAATTTAAAATGCGAAAGGGCATGCTCCGCTGGTTCGGTCATGCAGAAAGAATGGCGGATGAAAGATTGACAAAACAGATATACAATGCGAATGTGGGTGGATGTAGGTACCCGGGGAGACCAAGGCTGACATTTCACGATCAGATCATTCGGGTATTATCCGAAGGTGGTGTCAAAAGTCTCCGAAACCGGCGTGTTTGTGTGAAAGCGTAATGAATGTGAAGAAAGCCAGACAGGTTTGATCGTGAGATCTGGCACTCCATACTATTTGCCTTACCCCGTAAGGGACTTGGCGTGAAGATATGTATGTATATACAGTTCTATTTATATAATATAAGGAAACTCTCTAGGAAGCCAGACCTAAGCAGTACGAATAATGAAACATGTTTCGAATCTCTTGATTCTGATACAAAAATGTCTACGAAATAAGTATTAAATTTTATAAAAGCTGTAGTATCTTCATTTATGCATTATTAAAAAAAGTATCTTCACGCCCATATCCCTGAAGTGGTTGGCAGAGGCACAACCAGGGCACCCAGCCAAAGACACTAAGTCCCACAATGTGATAGGTGGCAAGCCTATCTCACACCGAGCACATACCAATCCCAGGCAATGTTATTGTTATAAGAAAATTGAAAATTCACATTTTAAAATTTTTTTTTCGTTGTCCGACCCAGAGATCGAACCCGGGATCTCTAGAAGTCAAGTCCGACGTCGGACCGCTAGACCACAGAATAATGTCACTGTCAAATGTTAATAATACTGTGTAACTATGGGCGATTTAAAATCTTTAACATTTAATTTAAAATTCTAAATTATGTGTTTATAACTATTAAAATTTAAGCCATATTCGATCAAGATTTGTCCCAATACCTTTGATTCAAAGAACAACTAATGTGACCGCCAGAGTACAAAAGCTAGTTTTAAAACACTCGTATGATATGAAAACCAGGATTGTAACATTCGAGGCATTAATATTAATAGCTCTTCAGGCTTTTAGCATTCACTGCTAAACATAAGCGTACTTCAAACGTTGTCATGTTTTTATGTCCCAATAAATTTATTGCTGCGGGATATTCTAAATGGTAATTGCTTGTAATTTTGAAAACTACACTCTTGGCTTTGGTCTGCATTGAAAGCTTCTTAATATTGCCACAATGGTATGGTAATGGTACCTACTATATTCATGTTAGAAAAGACATGCAATTACATGCACTGTTATTTGGACGTTTATAGCTTTTGTGTGAGAAATTATTGAATAGGACAATTAAATAACATAATAAAGTTTTATAATATAATACATATATATAAGTGCAATAAGTAAAGTTATATGATATGTTGAATTCGTCCATGAGTAACTGTTATTATTGAGTCAGAGATTACAAATACAAAACGAAATATGATTTTCAGCCAATAATAATAATAATAATAAATATCCCAGGACAAGTTACACTAATTAAATTTAACCCCAAAGTAAGCAAAATTATGTGCTTGTGTTATGGGTGTTAGCCAACGATTCTAATACATAGAAATACTTAAATAGATACCAGAATAAATTTGATAAACACCCAGACCCGGAAATGCAGACATCTAAATGTTCATCACACAAATGCTTGCCCCCATCGGGAATCGAACCCGAGCCTCGCAGTTGATCGGTGTATTTAGGCGTGTACGCTAGTCACTAGACCAACGTGGATAACGATAAAATAAACTGTTTAACTCCTTGGAATTTAATTTCATTTAATTTAATTTATTCAAAATAACACAAAAACATAATTTATCACCAATTTTGTATTTCCAGCGGTCTCCACACTAGGCTACGCCTGTGTCGTGGCGACCATATTTCATTCTGGATTTACTTTTTCTTGAATTTGTTTGAAATTGTTTAAGCATTTTGCACTATCAAACTTTAATATATTGCCATGAAACATACGACGTTGTACACGAGTACTAGCTAAAATTCTCTCCAAAAGGAGTGGTCTAATTTCTTAACGAAGTTTTAAACTGCCAAAAACATTAATCCCTTTAAAATGTTAATTCCTGAAAATACAAGCAATGTTTTTGTAGGTCACATCCGCTAATGGATTCAGCTGTTCGACATGAAGGCGATGCGCCAGCTTTTTACAAACGAGATCTAGTCCTGACGACGCTAGTGGTGGACAAGCAGTTTGTGGACATGTTGGGCGACGATATTACTTATACCGTGTTTTATGCTGGCACTAGTAAGTGTATTTTGAACTTTTTTAACCTTTTTTCACAAAAGACGGTGGTTCTGAATTTGATTGTATCAATTTGACATGAAATATCTATAATGGTTGGTAAGATGAACTGTTATCATGGCGAAGTATCGATATGATTTTATAGAATGTATGTATGTCGTTCTTTATTTATATATTTCACATCTGCGAGTCCCGCGACATTTTTTTTTATGTGCTACTTTACAATGTTGACTGGATGAATCACGTTTGATTTTTTACTTTTAGCTTGAAAGAAAGAACTCGTTTAATTTATTAAATTTGACAAGTGATTTTGATGAGATTTAGTTACATATTTCAAAAAGATACCCTTTATTTTAATTTTAGCACCTTTTCCGTACTTGGGATAATTTTTCAAATATTATTTCGAAAATAACATGACTGTGATGGGAATGAGAAAATGCGTTTTAAATGCTATTTTACTACATTGTAGAGATTTTTTATTAAGTACATCAGTGGATTCGTTACTCTGTAATTTTTCACTCGAAATTTCCCAAAGTATCTTCACGGCCTTATCTCTGAAGTGGTAGGCAGAGGCACAACCAGGGCACCCACGACTAGCCAAAGATACTAAGTCCCACAATGTGATAGGTGGCAAGCCTATCGCCAACCGGGCACATTTCCAATCCCGACCAATATTTTTTTTATTAAAAAAATTGGAAAAATCCAATTTTCTTTTTGTTGGACCACCCGGGATTCGAACCCGGGACCTCATGCAGTCAAGTCCAACACCCGGACCGCTAGACCACAGAGGCGATAAACAAATTTCCCACTCTTCGATTATTATCTTTCAACACTATTTAAGTTTACCAATTTGTGACAATTGATATTAATTACTTATAACAACTTGGCAAACTCGATCTTTGCAGACATATTGCAAAAATGGGTGCGTGTACTTATATAAAATAACAAAAAAAACTGTGTCAAAAATATATTTAAATCGCATATATATCTAAATCACGTGTGTGAATGTTTCTAACGCAGGCAACTTCACTACATAATATTTGCGCGCATCTTAAAATTTCGCTCTCCGCTGCAACTTCATTTTGTAACTTTTGTGTGACGGATCTTAAAATTTCACTCTCATAATTTTTTTTACAAACATTTTTTTGATTGAAATGAACTTTAACAGGCTAGTGAAAAAAATAGTGAAGTTTGAAATGTATGTAATTGTTAAGGCGGCGGCGAAGTGTACAAGATAGTGCAGTGGGCGGGCGGCGGGTCGCGCGTGGCGGACGTGTGGCACGCGGCTGGCGCCGAGCCGGTGCGAGCGCTGGCGCTGGCGCGGCGACCGCGAGCGCTCTACCTCGCCACCGACTACCGCCTGCGCCAGCTACCGCTACACGCCTGCGAACACAGGTCTGCCTCATCTGCACGCTCCATGCTGCCGTAGCGGCTTTAGCATTACTAAGGCTCATTATAATGATCTTTTCTACTTTTTTGTGGGCGGGTCTATTTACCGCCTATTTTGCGTCAGAGATGTGGGTGGTTCTACTCTTGCTACCCCAATTCTTTCAGGACGCCCAACAATTTCTTTACATCGCTGGTAGCTACGGGGAGTAACCTCGGCGATCCAAGGTACTTGATGTGGTAGCTGTATATACCTGTGTACTAGATGATCACCTGTTAGAATGTTTCTTCTGTCTTTATCAGGCTCTGCACAGAGGACTGTCAGTAACACCTAAGTTAAAAGGCGATTGTTAAAGGGATCTGCCAAAAATCGTAAAAGCCGTGTCGAAAGGGAATGTCCTGTGGTTATACCTGCGACGATACAGAGTATAATGATCTTAATCTTGACCAATATAAGCCAGAAGAAGCTACTCACACTTTGTTTGTATTATATTGCAGTTTCACTTCAGTACGGACCAATCATGACTTATGCTATCACGAAGTGCATGGGACAGTTATAAAACTGTCCCTTAATTGTTCCTTTACCAAAAGTTTCTTTTATCAACAAAAATAAATAATTTCCTTGTTAACGTGTAGATGTTGACCATTATATAGATATTTATGTTTATGATTAAATTATGATTAAATTTATGATGTAAATGGAATGGTAGGTTATATTACAAATTGTCACTAACTGCAAAATTTTCTTAGTGTTATACCGAATACGAGGAGGAATCAGATTACTGCTGTAAGGTACTCTTACAACTAATGTTTGAATAAATAACTCTTTAAAATTAACAATCAAAACTCTTTAAATAAATTTAATAAAATTTATAAATTCAAGTTAATCTAAATAACTTTACTTATTGAGAAATCCTAGAACTGGTTCCTAAGTTGGCATTTTTTTTCTTAAAATGCTCAAAATTATGCATTTATTAAATTTACCAATATAAAATCATAAATTTATGTTACAATACATTAACCCATTAATAAAAACTAGATAAATATATATACATGGACAAATTACACAAACTGACCTAATCCCAAAGTAAGCAATTTGTATGCCAAGACCAGTGCCGGATTTATATTTTTATGAGTGTAGGCCACTTTATTTCTGCCGCCCCATGTACATACCTTTATGCCGTATAGGCCGCGGCCTAGGGGCGGCAGCCTTGCCAGCCAGCCATGTACATACCTTTACGCCCCTAGGACGCTGCCGCCCCTAGGCCGCGGCCTATACGGCCTATTTATAAATCCACGACTGGCCACAACATATATGTGTCAAAACTGTATACTAAGTTCTAGCCAACGCTAACAAATTCTGTTTTTATACATAAAAACTTACATGATTACAGCCTTTGTTTTTACTTAGAATAATAATTATAAATATACCTGGACAAATCACATAAATTGAATCTAACCCCAAAGTAAGCACATTATAAGCCCATAACACGGGTGTAAGTCAACCATACTAATACATATAAATACTTAAATAGATACCAGAATAAAAACTTACATGTTTACAGCCTTTGTTTTTACTTAGAATGTTTATAAGTTTAGGTTTCTTGAGGATTTAATAAATGCGGAACAAGGCCAAAGAGTAATTATTTTATACATAAAGGAATATATCAAAGCAGCAAATAACTATTGGCTGATTCTAAAACAATCTGAACACTAAAATTATGTTTCCCATTAAATAACAGATGTCGGATTGTTACAGTTACATGTTACATTCTAGTCAAGTTATACTTATTTATTCATCTTGACTCAACTCGTTTAAGTATGTATTTATTTAAGGATGTTAGAAAACACGATAAAATAAATTGGAATAGCCACACTTTGAATTATAATACTTACAATTTTTCACCTTCTGTAAAAATATATCTCGTTTTTATCATCCAATTAGATACGACAGCTGTATACGCTGTGTTCTGGATCCCTATTGCGGTTGGGACAAAGAGGTGGGTGCGTGTCGACCATACGAGCCGGGATTACTTCACGACGCCACAAACTCCACTCCATCCATTTGTGAAGCCAGCGCTCCTTTGAAAACCATACGGGCGGGATATGGCCAAAGTGTACATTTAGCAGCGTTTGCTAAAACACCAGAAGCATTAAGAGATCAGAATGTCATCTGGTACCACCATTCTCGGGAAAAAGGACGTTACAAGATTAATTATAAGTAAGTTCTTTATAACATCATTATATTTTAATACTAGTATTTTATATTATTTCACGTGAATTGTTTTTGCTTGTTATCTACTCGTATCTACTACACGTACGATATCGTTCTAACAATAATTATACAAATTTGATTTTTTTAAATTAAACAAAACGTTTTCGAATAATAAAAAGTATTTTGTTAAGTAATGCTTATAATACAATTAAATAATTCAAGAATTCGGAATGAAATGAAACAAAAAATATTTATTTGCGAAATACATGTTTTAAGATGCTACAAAATATAATTCATGTGCAATGTGATTTTTTGAAACTTGAACAACCGAAATGTGTGAATACTCGGCAAATGATTATCAATAAAAAAAATAAAAAAAATAATTTCGTCACCTGTTCCCAATATTTTAATGTTTTTGAAGTGAAACTTCTTTATCGGGGTTGGAAAAAAATTTAGTGTAACATTTTTTCGTTACGCGTCACATTTTTCCGTTACGCGCCATATTTGGATTGAAGTGAAACTTTTTTATCGGGGTTGGAAAAAAAAATAGTGTAATATTT
>NJDC01007321.1:127488-137693 GCA_002245475.1 Calephelis virginiensis
TCGCCAATCACGAGCAATATTTTTTTTATTAGAAAATTGCCAAATTTTCTTTTTGTTGCTCGACCCGGGTCGGGCTCGGGACTTCATGCAGTCAAGTCCAACATCAGGACCGTTAGACCACAGAGGCGATCAACTAATTAATTAAGAATTGATGATATATTTTTTATACTGATGCGAGCCGCAAAGTGAAGATCTGCTGAAGTTGCACTATGCTTAAGCATAATATGATGTAGGTACGTGCAGAGCTCGTACAAATTATTTGACTAGTATCCACACATTTCGGTTGACAAGTTTCGAAAAATCAGACTGATTAAACATATGCAACATTTATATATATATATATTATCTAAACCGAAGTACTTATTTATACTCGTATTTATTACAAGCTTCACAATTTATCATAAATATTTAAAACAAATACCTATATAATACACTACCACTGTTTTCAAGTACTGCTAGCCAGTCAGGAGAAGAAAACTATTTTCATATTCGGGTAATATGTAAGGACCATCAGATTTTCTGACAGGTAGCTAGTAAAAGGTAAGCAAAGGTTAAATGAATCATTACCACCAAGACCCCTGGTGGTAGACCTTCATGCTGCAACTTGTTCTGGTAGGGATCCACCGCCTCACTACACACAACGCCTTAGGCCATAAGTAGTAACGCACCTACAACATTTATGGCATCTGTAGCACCAGGAGAGCCGTCTGCTTGTACGCTAATTATTAAATAAAAAAAAAAAACTATAAAATTTACCTTTTTAATTTTAAATTTAAAGTATAACTTTGCTAGGTTGAAGTTTGTAACAATTTGTTTAGCATTAATTAAACTCGTTGGTTCTTTGAAATGAATGACATTGAACTTCAGAGTACACAAAGATTTGGAATTGATAGATTTATATAACAAATTGGTATATTCTAGAATTAATTAATAGTCTCAATTAGGTTTATTTAGCAGTAGGAATGTAACGACCCTTAATGTCTGCTAAGTACTAGATTATTTAATAAACCGTTCTGAGTTATTTCTTTTATGTAATTCATTATGCCCCAGATAGACACACCCACGTAGGTTTGTCTGTATAGGTCTATCTGTGGCATAATAACTTTTGAACAGACGAACCGATTTTGATGCGGATTTTTTGGTATAAAACCTGACGTGTTCGAGATGGTTTTAGCTACATTACATGTAGGTTTTGTGGGAGGTTACTGAAAATTATTGATTATGGTGTTTAGACTAAGAACAAAGAATTTTCTTTTTCCAAATTTGGCCTTTTCAACCGACGAAAAAGGAGGAGGTTCTCAATTCGACCCGTATGTTTTTTTTTTGTATGTATGATTCGCAATTATTCCGGTGTTTAATTGAAAGCCTATACTCTCGTGGTGGTCCCATTAGAATTTGGTCCAGGTCAACATTAGAATTCATGAGAAAGTTCCAAATTTGAAGTTGGTTTTTTGCAGTTTTACTGCGTTTAAAATATTCTTCGAATTTTCTCTCTTAAACCCCGTATGACAACAAATACCCACGCAACCAATGTACGTTTATTCGCCAATAGTTGGCAGTTACGCAGATGGTCTATTCTACACAAAGGATTCAGGACAAACATACATATTTGTGGATTTATTAGTAACTAGCTATTTACCCGCGATTTCGTCGGAATACCAACTTTCATCCCCCATATAAGTATCGAGGTTGACTTTTAAAAACGAATGTAGCTTATATTTGAACTCGGGTATTTAACTATATACAAATAATGTTTTTTTTTATCAAAATCGGTCTAGATGTTTAGGCGTATAAGCGTATACAGACAGATGGACAAACTTTCACATTTATAGTATTAGTATAGGTATAAGTATGGATGAATACAATGTTAGTAAGAATATTCTGTATAGTATATTTTCTAGTATGTATATTTCGTATGCAGCTGGGAAAGAATTCTACAAACCTCGGAGCGAGGGTTGGTGTTATTGTCAGTGAACGAGTCTGACCGCGGCCGATACGAATGCTTCTTCGGCCCAACACTCATCGCCTCCTACAACCTAGAAATTGATATTCACAGGTAACTACTACAGTACAGGTAGGTACTACGTGGTAGAATTTCGCAGCTACTCGCCCGGATTGGTAACACCGCCTTACCTATTTCTGCCGCCATAACGTCAGCACTTGCCGTTGACGTGTTCCGGTTCGGAAGATAAGATAGCCTGTACATTTACTTTTGCTCAAGGCATATTGTTGGCCTGAGGCTGGGATGAATGTACCTTTGCCACCTTCATTCATCATGAAATCTGTTTGCTTGTTTGCCTTCCAATATCACAAAAAAATTAAGGAGCTCTATGATTTTAAATATGCTTCATTGTGTTGGTTAATTTATTAATACGTCTAGTTAGTGCCGAAGTAGCCTAGCAGCAGAAGTATTCAGGAACTACTATGGGCCTCGTGCCTTTGTAAAACCCAACTTGGAAGGGAAGGTTTCAGTGTCATAAAAATCAATAAATAACTTATGCAAATCTAAAATCACTAATTCCTTTGCTCAATGTTGCTATCGTTACAAATAAATTCAATTAATAATGTATATGCAAAAAATAAGCTGTTTTTGGATAATTTAGTTTTCTAATGGAATAAAAAACGATAAAATTTAAAAATAGTTTTTTAAAATATCATGTCATACTGACATTACGTTATTAGAAATTTGAAATTATTAAGATGTAACAAAGTTTGAATAAACTGCATTGAAGTTTCAAAATTGACCGCCTCGTTGGTCGAGTGGCTAGCGTACACGCCTAACTACATCGCAAGGCTCGGGTTCGATTCCCGACGAGGGAAGACATTTGTGTGGGGAACATTTAGGTGTCTGCATTTCCGGGCCTGGGTGTTTATTAAATTTATATATATGAGTATATGATATATATGAGTTTCTATGTATTAGAATCGTAGACTAACACCCATAACACATACATATAATTTGCTTACTTTGGGGTTAGATTCAATTTGTAAAACTTATTTATTATTTACCAAAGTTAACATTTTCTAAACAAATATGAATTTGAAGATATAGTATTGGTATAGTTTAGGTAAATACATTTCGGTAAGATACTGCAGAACAGTTGTTTATGTAATATCTCTGTTTTAGATGTACTCAACCAAACAAGCCGCAAGAATTCCGACAAGTTTACTCGGATTGGTGCCACGAGTTCGAGAAATACAAGAGTGCTATGAAAGCCTGGGAGATGCGGCAAATGGTATACCTCTTTTTATTAAATAGATCTTTCAAGTATATTTAACGGACACTAATTTTTAAAGAGAAACGCCTTCGTTATAGAAGTGATTGATAACTCAAACATGGAACGTCAAATTGACATATGTCAGAAACTACCATATATATCAACAGCCCCTTGAAGTTTGTTAATAAATTTGCAGTTTTATCAGCGATTTCTTTCTATTTTAACAGTATATCACAAGCAATGACAAGCACTGAAGTTTACAGTATGTATGTTTTTAACATTGTGTTATATGTATGTGAATTTATATGCATATTTGTTTAAGCAGGTATTTAAAACGGATGTTAATTTTTAAATAATAAAAAGAGTGTGTGTACTCATGTACGCACGTAAGAAGTTATGCTTCTTTGGCGTAACAATCCAAAAATACGAAATAAAAAGGTTCGCAACTAACTTCAGGGTGTTGTTATTTTCTGTTGGTAGCAACTAACTTCAGACTGTCACATTTATCTGTCGGTGTGCGCGCGCGTCGTAAAAATTCACTAGCATCATTTTTCCCAATCGCGCCAAAAGAAGTATAACTTCAAAATCATCTTATAAATATGTGGTTAATGATTCAAGCACGGAACGTCAAATTGTCATAGATCAGATACTGCGATAGATATCAACAGCTTATAGAAGTTTGTTAATAAATTCAGTTTTAACTGCGATAATTTCTTCTTCTTATAACAGTACATCATTGTTTTTAAGTTAAGTTGTCCCTTCCTGGGGCCGGCTAAGACCTTAAGACCATGCAGCTACATCTTCCGTCTTAGTAAATTCTGGTTAACAGTCATAAGTCAAAGTCATGTCAGGGTCTTGAGTAAAGCGGTGACCACTTTACTCAAGCTCATTTAGTGAGATTTGGCGGCAGCAAAGAAATACACGATATACCAATTTATTCATAAATATTGCACTTGTGCACTTTAACTGAACAAAATTGAACTAATTGCCACCTAATTTTACACACCATTTTCACGAAATTCAATAATTACGAAAAAACTACGACCATCTTCTTTCACAATGGCGACAAAAATCCATAGTATATCATATCCGCAAACACCGAAATTAACAGTACGTATACGTAATACGTACGTACGTAATGTCAAATATGACATTGTGTAAGTTTTCTACCTAAAAACTATTTAAGTATGAAAAAAGCATACATGAGTTCCTTGTTTAAAATATAACAATATCATGTAAATTGTGATCGCCTCTGTGGTCTAGCGGTTATGAGGTCCCGGGTTCGAATCCCAGGTCGGGCAACAAAAAGAAAATTGGATTTTTCCAATTTTCTAATAAAAAAATGTTGCTCGGGATTGGATATATGCCCGGTTGGCGATAGGCTTGCCACCAATCACATTGTAGGACTTAGTGTCTTCGGATAGTCGTAGGTACCCTAGTTGTGCCTCTGCCAACCCTTTCTGGGATCTGGGCGTGAAGATGCTTTTTATGTAAAATGTTTGTTTGTTAATGTTAACAATGTATTACAGCAATGTTCCAAAAACACGAGTGCAGCGAGCCAGCAGAACAGTATGAGCAATGAGATCGTGGCCTCGCTGCGGTGATAGGACACGACTAACTTATAGATTAATAATTATACTCGCCGAGCCGCGCTAACATCTATCCGATATTTTGCCAAATACTCCAACCGATATATTCCCAGTGCGATCTGCAAACTTTGTACAAACTATACATAATATATGTGCTGTTTCATTTGCGTTAGATAGTTTTTGTTCTTAAGTCCGGGTAAGTAACTATTATTAAAGCATTTTTTTGAAAAGATTTCTGTTTGATTATTATAATCTGTTTAATTTAACAAACGAAGTACCAACATTTTGACTGCGTTTCTATTGGTCCACGTAATCAACACAACCTATCAGAACGCTTTGTGCTCATTGTCAAATTATAATGGCGCGTTATAATTGGTTGAAATGAACTTTATGTTGATTGTGAGGATCAATAGCAATGCTGAACAATTTTTTGGTACTCATTTGTTAAAAAAATATAGTGTAGTTACACAATTTCAGAACGCAACACTATTGTTTCGGTCTCGAGGGTCGAGACCGAAACTAAACACTCGAGGGTCTAAACTAGTCACGAAGGTGTTCAGACCCGCTATATATACATTCGTGATTTTGTTACGGAATTCCATTTTGCGAACGCAGCAAATTTATACAGGTCCATGGACCTACCACATACATTAGGAATTTTTCATACGGAATTTGTGTGAATTTGTTATGGGCGAAATTCATGCTTTATTACATATACATAACGGAAGACACGTAAATAAGTTGCTATTTCCTATACTTCTTTTTTCTAAGCCCGTCCCATTTACGGAATTCGGTAAAAAACCGATTTTATGTAGTGCTCTTAACATTCCAGTTTAAGAATGATAACTCCTTTGTTGTTTATCACCAGAAAATACGTGTTTTATAACGTAATTTAGAAATCATTTTTGATTTTCTGCTGATTGGGGTTGGGTGAAAGTGAAGGAAAATATCAAGTATTTACGTGTTACGAAGTGTTACTTTGGGCAACACTATGGATACCCTAGACTAGAAGTCTAGATCATGGATAAATTATTCCAAGAACATCATAACACGTAAACGTGTATTCAAAAATAACAATTTTTAGTAAACTTGTATAATATTTTATTATTTTTAATATTTTATTATTAATATTAATCAATGTTTTTAAAATAAAATATTGTTTCGGTGATTTGACAGCGACATAAATGATTGTAGCATGACTCAAATGTTTGTGAGCTTATGTTTGCAGATCGACTGAGGGGAAATATAATTCGGTAAAGGAACGATCTGAGAAAATTGATTTGTCAGCCGTTACGCAGTCTGCTCGCTTTGATCGATGACTATTTGATTTTGTTGTAAATGTGGACTGATACGGAAACGATGAAGATATACAAATAAATATGCGCAAATGAATATATTGTAGATATTGTTATTTGACCTTGTGTAAAATCAGTTTCAATAACATGTAGACATGAACAAGGAATAGCCATTCGAAGTTTGAATAACACCAGAGATTTCTTTTTGTGTTCCGAACTTTTACCTACTTTTTATAAGCACTTTGTGTTTTATAAACTGTTTATATGTTACTTATGTATTTATATATGATTATTTATTTACGGATATTAATTTTTACTGTTTTGTATGTACAAGTATGTACAATGTTTTAATGCTAAATAAAATGCTGTTTTACTGATTAGCTTTCACTTTCGGCTTCGAACCTGTACAAAATAATATATGTAATTACATTCCTGTAAAGTTTCATCTAAATCCGTTCAATAGTTTTTGTGTGAAAGAGTAACAAACATCCATATTTCTTACAAACTTTCGCATTTATAATATTAGTAGGATACATGACTACTTCATTAGCTTTTAATTAAATGATTAAAGTAATCATATAGAGTCAAGTTTTATCTGAAAAAAAAACAAATACATACATAGCAATATAAATAAAATCGCTATCCGTCGCTTTTTATTGTAAGCTTTTAAGCTTTTGACTCTGAGACCACGTAATGGATTACAATACAGGTTTCACTATTAGATAGATAATTTATTGAAAGGTTATGTCAATTCAAAGGTTAAGATATATCAAGACATAACCTAACATATACAGATATATAATGTACATACATAACTGAAATTATGTGATCCCAATATAAAATAGGAACGCCTCAATAACTACAGTTTACGTAACTGCAATAATTATTTAACTAAACACTATTCTGACAAAGATCTGACTTATAACATTTTTTGTATTTATAAGAATAAAAAAATAATAGGCGGTTATAAAATTATTTTTACCTTTTTGGAATAGGAAAAAATGTTTCCTTTAATTTTTTATATATTTAGTAAGTAGCAGTTAAAATCAAAAGCTATTTATTATTTACTAAAAAAAAATTGACATCCCGATTTAAAGATTGATCGATTTGACGCCAACTTAATCATTATAATATTATGAACGCTGTGTGTTCGTTTGTCCTTTTTTCACAACGTAGCGAAGGTATGGTATGATGCATTGTTGTATGTGAAGATAATGAGCGTCGTAGGGTACTATTTATCAAAGAGTATATACGAGTAAATACTACGTAATAAGAGGCGGGACTTCTATAGACACATAGCAAATCCGAATTTTATATGAAGTTTACTTAAATTGACATATGACACTTGGTAGTTAGGTATAACCCGTTTAATTTGAAAGTAAGTCTAAAGACGTTCAGATGTAAGGCAACTAGTGTCATATGATTTAGGTGAATAAAAAACATAGTGAACTTATTTTTTTATATAAAAGTTGCATCAAACTGCTTTTTATCTTGTTACAGAGCTAACAAATTTTATTCTAAGTGTAGCCGCATCTAGCATTAGTACTGTATACTTTATTTTATTATTAAACATTACAGTTTGTTGTAAATAAATAAATATCTTAGGAAAAATTATACCTTACCCCCAAGTAAGCAAATTTTAAGCTTTATTATGGGTGTACAAATATATAGAAATAAATATATATATATACCAGAATAAATTTAACAAACACCTGGTCCCGGAAATGCCGACATACCTATAAGTGTTCATTACACAAATCTCTGCTCAAGAATTGAACCCAAATCTCGCGGTTTGCCGGTAGATTGGACGTGTACGTTAGCTCCTTGATCATCGAATACAATCCTACTAACATTATGAATGTGAAAGTTTGTATATTTGTTTGTACGTTTACTGTTACTCCTTCAAAACTGCTGAACCGATTTTCATGAAATTTGATACACATATAGAGGGTTACTTAGTTTAACACATAGGATAGTTTTTCTCCCGAATTAATGTGCCTCTGGGATCATTAGCCACGCGGGCAACAGCTAGTATTGTAACATAATAACAATATTACTCATCATAATATTATTTCAACTAATTTTATGCGCAAAGTCGAGGTCTACATGTTAATGCAACTAATTTTACACATTTGGAGAACAAATATATCGGATAGTAAGTGCTGATAGCACAATAGTTTATAATTGAATCTAATGTTGATAATGCGACTGAGTAAAGCGGATAAACACCACTTTAATTATGGTATTAATTAATGTTATATTACAGGCTCATGTTGACATTAGGCATGTTGGTTCGTTGTAAATAGTTTAAAATGTGGTAATGGGATACAGAATCCGTATAAACAAAATGCTGTGATATCAGTTTGCGTTATTTCTCTGCATGTCTGCAAGTTTGTTGCAACTTGTACTATGGTTACTGCCTTATTAATAAACTAGGAGATTTTTTGTAAGCCTCTTGAAACTCGATTCCTGCAATATTGGAAGTTGGAATCGAGTATGTCATTTTAGGTAGTCATGTACAAAATACTGTCGAATTATTAACATTTAGTTTAAAGTAAGCAATAACTTATTTTATCGGATTCGTTGAATTTATTTTAATTTCATTTTAATCGTCTGCTAGTACTGTGTTGGAAAGTACCTAAAATAACATATACGATTCCAATTTCTAATTTGCGTGATATCGAGATTCAAGAGTAACCCCAAGAGTTTAGTAAATGTATGGGTTTGTCTTCATCTGCGTGAAACTGAGTAACATTTAAACGGCAAGCGATTATAACAATGCATTTGAATTTATAGATTTTTCAATTTATCTACTACCTGCTCTGGCGACTTCGTCCTACCCTTTCAGTTTGTATGAGAAAAAAATGTTGTTTTTCCTAGTTTACTCACAGTCGAATCGGATAAAAATATCTTATGGCCGTCTCCTGGTTTTAAGCTACCTCCCTATGAGTTTTCAGCCAAATCGGTTCAGCCGTTCTTGAGTTATAAATAGTGTAACAAACACGAAATACTTTTATATATATTAACATATTTACATATATGTCGGATCCAGACTCCTATGAAGAAGCAACATTTTGTCTACCAAGCAATAAGATGCAATAATTTGTTGGCAATTATTGTCATTAGTTTTTTGTCATGACAAATATCTCTTCATATAAACCCGACAAAATTTTTTCTACATGGAGCATCCTAGCCTTGCTGACCAGATGGTATTAGCATCACTTAATATCGATTAGTTTACACATTAATGTAGCATGGTATTCTCCTAACTATTAATAAGGCAGTAAATATGTTATGTATTCGTTATTTAAAAAACAACATAAGAAAAAAATGTTCCCTTTATAAAATAAAAAATAAGAAGCAATATAAACGCCAATTTAGATGATAGAGTGAGTATACCTGCAAATAAAACTACGCTTTTTTACTGATGTTTAAATAGAAAACCTTTTAAGCTTCAGAAATTGTTTCGAGTTGTTTCGATTTAGTTTATGTAAAAGTTTGACGTTATTAATTTAGTGCCGTAAAATCTAATTTTAGGCGTTTCGGAGTTCAAATCGAATTTAATAGTTGTTCCAATTGTTTTTTGGTGATGTGGATCTGTTGTCTTTGGCTCTATGATGAAATTGTCTATGGTTTGAAAGATCAGTTTTTTGACAGGTAACGGCCAATGTTAATAATGTATCTAATGGATTTCAAGCAATCTAGATAGCTGCGTATCCGGCGGCCTATCCAATACCTAATTGCCATATTTATCCTGTCCACAGATATGTTATTGGCAAGCGATAACATAAAAATGGATCAAAATATCAGTCTTGGACAGCAAGTTTTGGATTAGGATTGATTATTAATATTGGCCATAAGTGATGTTGTATTGTGTCTTGTGTGTCTTAAGCGACGCCACTTTGGCTTTCGATAAACTGCATCGCGTAGTAAGTATTCTTGTTCACATTTACAAAACAAAATTAATTGGTTGATAATATTGAGTTATCAGAAAATATGAATACGTTATGTTGTTTATTATTTTTTTATTAATTTTTAAGACAACATTAATTGGGTGATAATATTGATTAATAAGTAAATATGAATGAATTATTTTGTTCTTT